>CM056053.1:17678539-17953539 GCA_029574335.1 Rana kukunoris
ATAACTAGGTGACCAGATGGTGCCACATACAGATGGACCTTGGCAGTAATGTGTTTTAGATCACCCATGGATGAACTCAGCTAGTGTTGTCTACCCTGGGTCTGCACCCAAAAAGTAGAGGGAGAGGGCAAAGGACTAGTCACCAGCAGTGGCGGCCGGTGTTCAAATTTTATTTTTGGGGGGGGGCACAAAGTCGCAAAAAAACATCAATTGCAGCCTCACTGTGCCCATCAAACTCAGCTACTGTGCCCATCAATTGCCACCACTGTGCCTATCAAACGCAGCCACTGTGCCCATCAATTGCCACCACTGTGCCATCAAATGTAGCCACTGTGTCCATCAATTGCCTCAAGTTTGCCCCATCAAATGCCATCAGTTTTCCCCATCAAACGCTGCCAGTTTGCCCCATCAAATGATGCCAGTTTTCCCAATCAATAGCCGCCAGTTTGCCCCATCAATAGCCGCCAGTTTTCCCCATCAAATGCCGCCAGTTTTCCCCATCAAATGCCGCTAGTTTGCCCCATCAAACGCTGCCAGTTTTCCCAATCAATAGCCGCCAGTTTGCCCAATCAATAGCCGCCAGTTTTCCCCATCAAATGCCGCCAGTTTTCCCCATCAAATGCCGCCAGTTTGCCCCATCAAATGCCACCAGTTTGCCCCATCAAATGCCGCAAGTTTGCCCCAGCAAATGCTGCCAGTTTGCCCCATTAATAGCTGCCAGTTCTAATGATGCCAGTTTGCCCCATCAAACGCCACCTTTTTGCCCCATCAAACGCCACCTTTTTGCCCCATCAAACGCCACCTGTTTGCCCCATCAAACGCCACCAGTTTGCCCCATCAATAATTACTAGTTTGCCCCATCAAATGCCGCCAGTTTGCCCCATCAAATGCTGCCAGTTTGCACCATAAAATGATGCCAGTTTGCCTCATCAAATGCCTCCAGTTTTCCTTATCAAATGCTGCCAGTTTGCCCTATCAATAGCTGCCAGTTTGCCCCATTAAATGCCTTCAGTTTGCCCCATCAAATGATGCCAGTTTGACCCATCAAACGCCACCAGTTTGCCCCATCAATAATTACCAGTTTGCCCCATCAATAATTACCAGTTTGCCCCATCATATGCCGCCAGTTTGCCCCATCAAATGCTGCCAGTTTGCCCCATCAAATGCTGCCAGTTTGCCCCATCAAATGCTGCCAGTTTGCCCCATCAATAGCTGCCAGTTTGCCCCATCAAGTTCTGCCAGTTTGCCCCATCATATGCTGCCAGTTTGCCACATCTAATGCTGCTAGTTTGCCCCATCAAATTCTGCCAGTTTGCCCCATCATATGCCCCCATTTTCCCCAATCAAATGCTGCCAGTCTGCCCAATCAAATGCTGCTAGTTTGCCCCATTATTAACTGCCAGTTTGCCCCATCAAATGCCGCCAGTTTACCCCATCAAATGCCGCCAGTTTGCCCCATCAAATGCCGCTGTTTGCCCCATCAAATGCTGCCAGTTTGCCCCATCTAATGCTTCCAGTTTGTACCATCAAATGATGCCAGTTTGCCCCATCAAACACCACCAGTTTGCCCTATCAAATGCCGCCAGTTTAGCTGTTTTGCAATTTAGAAGCCGATTGGTACCGATCACTCACTGTGTTCATTCAAACTGAATCATAGTAGACAGTATTTACTATGCTTCAGTCTGTGAATTAACAGGAAGCCGCTCAGCACAAAGCTCTTCCCATTCATTCACTGTCCAGTGCAGCTGAGGCTGCAGAGAAAGCGACTGGGATATCTTTGTCCTCATTTAATTTCTCTGTCTCAAAAGTGAGATATCGGGGGTCTGTTTAAATTCCTGATATTTCACCCCTGATATTTGCTCTACTGACACCGTCCACTGCTCTACTGACACCGTCCACTGCTCTACTGACACCATCCACTGCCCTACTGACACCAACCTCTGCCCTACTGACACCAACCTCTGCCCTACTGACACCAACCTCTGCCCTACTGACACCATCCATAGCTCTACTGACACCATCCATTGCTCTCCTGACACCATCCACTGCCCTACTGACACCATCCACTGCTCTACTGACACCATCCACTGTTCTACAGACACCATCCACTACTCTACTGACCCCATCCACTGCTCTACTGACACCATCCACTGCTCTACTGACACAATCCACTGCTCTACTGACACCTTCCACTGCTCTACTGACACCATCCACTGCCCTACTGACACCATCCACTGCCCTACTGACACCTTCCACTGTTCTACTGACACCTTCCACTGCTCTACTGACACCATCCACTGTTCTACAGACACCATCCACTGCTCTACTGACCCCATCCACTGCTCTACTGACACCATCCACTGCTCTACTGACACCTTCCACTGCTCTACTGACACCATCCACTGTTCTACAGACACCTTCCACTGCTCTACTGACACCATCCACTGCTCTACTGACACCATCCACTGCTCTACTGACACCGTCCACTGCTCTACTGACACCATCCACTGCTTTACTGACACCATCCACTGCCCTACTGACACCATCCACTGCCCTACTGACACCATCCACTGCTCTACTGACACCATCCACTGCTCTACTGACACCATCCACTGCTCTACTGACACCATCCACTGCTCTACTGACACCGTCCACTGCTCTACTGACACCATCCACTGCTCTACTGACACCATCCACTGCTCTACTGACACCATCCACTGTTCTACTGACACCGTCCACTGCTCTACTGACACCATCCACTGCTTTACTGACACCGTCCACTGCCCTACTGACACCATCCACTGCCCTACTGACACCATCCACTGCTCTACTGACACCGTCCACTGCTCTACTGACACTATCCACTGCTCTACTGACACCGTCCACTGCTCTACTGACACCATCCACTGCTTTACTGACACCGTCCACTGCCCTACTGACACCATCCACTGCCCTACTGACACCGTCCACTGCTCTACTGACACCATCCACTGCTTTACTGACACCATCCACTGCCCTACTGACACCATCCACTGCTCTACTGACACCATCCACTGCCCTACTGACACCATCCACTGCTCTACTGACACCGTCCACTGCTCTACTGACACCGTCCACTGCCCTACTGACACCATCCACTGCCCTACTGACACCGTCCACTGCTCTACTGACACCATCCACTGCTTTACTGACACCATCCACTGCTCTACTGACACCATCCACTGCTCTACTGACACCATCCACTGCTCTACTGACACCATCCACTGCCCTACTGACACCATCCACTGCTCTACTGACACCATCCACTGCTCTACTGACACCATCCACTGCTCTACTGACACCATCCACTGCTCTACTGACACCATCCACTGCTCTACCGACACCATCCACTGCTCTACCGACACCATCCACTGCTCTACCGACACCATCCACTGTCCTACCGACACCATCCACTGCCCTACTGACACCATCCACTGCTCTACTGACACCATCCACTGTCCTACTGACACCGTCCACTGCCCTACTGACACCATCCACTGCTCTACTGACACCATCCACTGCTCTACTGACACCGTCCTCTGACCTACAATAATAATATTTATATTAATAATTAATATTGTATTATTTATATTAAAGCAGATCTTCACTGCCTCTGAGCATCACAAAACACAATTTAATACATTTTTAATGTTCAAAGCAAACTCCCATCCCATCCAACCCCATCCATCCATGTCCCCATGTCTTTATTTTGATGAGAAATCCCTTTGAAAAACACCCCTTTAGCATTATGTGGCCATTTTGAGTAAGGGCAGATGATTCGTGTGGCATTTACTTCTGCCATCCATCAAGCATGCATGAGGTTGTGCTTATATAAGAAAACCCCTCCTCCTCTTCTTCCCTCCTGAAGACTCCTAGGATGTATTCAGGGCTGCTGTTAGAAATCATGGGGGGCCCATGCAGCCTAACCTGATGGACCCCCCGCGGCCGAAAGTGACTGAGGACATGGATTTATCAGTCCCTTTCTCTGCAGCCTCAGCTGCCCAGATCAATGAATATAAAAGCGCTCTGAGGCTTCCTGCTCATTCACAAACTGAAGCACAGTTTTTGATGATTGATACCGATTGCTCACTGTGTCCATTTGGGAGAGGAAGAGGCCAGTAAATTACATAATTTACCGTTCCCTTCGCCCACTCTCTATCCTGAAACGTCTCCCTGTATGCCCATAGCAACTGAAGGCAGGAGAAGAGAGGAGGGAAGCTGGAAGCTAGTAGGGATGATTGGGGGTAGGCAGCTACTTGTACCCATCAAATGCAGCAACTTGTGCCCACCATATGCAGCCACTTGTGCCCATCATATGCAGCCACTTGTGCCCATCAAATGCAGCCACATGTGCCCATCAGATGCAGCCACTTGTGCCCATCAGATGCAGCCACTTGTGCCCATCAGATGCAGCCATTTGTGCCCCATCAAATGCCACAACTTGTGCCCATCAAATGCAGCCACTTGTGCCCCATCCAATGCAGCCACTTGTGCCCATCAGATGCAGACACTTGTGCCCATCCGATGCAGCCAGTTGTGCCCCATCCAATGCAGCTACTTGTACCCATCAGATTCAGCAACTTGTGCCCATAAAATGCAGCCACTTGTGCCCATTATATGCCCCCACGTGTGCCCATCAAATGCCGCCACGTGTGCCCATCAAATGCAGCCACTTGTGCCCATCAAATGCTTCTACTTGTGCCAATCATATGCAGCCACTTGCTCCTATCAAATGCCGCCACTTGTGCCCATCAAATTCAGCCACTTGTGCCCCATCAAATACTTCCACTTGTGCCAATCATATGCAGTCACTTGTGCTCATCAAATGCCGCCACTTGTGCCCATAAAATGCAGCCACTGGTGCCCATCATATGCAGCCACTTGTGCCCATCAAATGCCGCCACTTGTGCCCATCAAATGCAGCCACTTGTGCCCCATCAAATACTTCTACTTGTGCCCCATCAAATACTTCCACTTGTGCCAATCATATGCAGCCACTTGCTCCCATCAAATGCCGCCACTTGTGCCCATCAAATGCCCCCACTTGTGCCCATCAAATGCAGCCACTTGTGCCCCATCAAATACTTCCACTTGTGCCCATCAAATACTTCCACTTGTGCCCATCAAATGCCACCACTTGTGCCCATCAAATGCCGCCATCCTAAATAGTTGGTGGCAGCGGCCATGGCGAGATTCATGCAATGCACAAATCTATCTATAAGTCATATAGGGGGGTGGCATAATGGAGAGGGCGGCACCCATGCGCCCTTAGTGGACGGGCCGCCCCTGATGGAGATAGCAGAGAAACGAAAAGAGAAGGATTGAACATTAGGTGCTTTGGATTGAGGCAAGTACACACTATAGAAGGAGATGCCTTGTTCATTCCTCATTTCAGAGGTTTACAACCACTTTAAGGAGAATTCAAGTATTTTAATGTATTTTTGTTCCTTGAATTCAATCGTCTCCAAGGCCTTTTTTTCTTTTTCAACCTGACGATGCAATTCCAACATAAAATCGAAGACTCTGTAACGAGGAATTAGAGAAGTCGGCTCTTTCTGGAAGACGATGGGGAACGTCTCGCTGATCGCAGGGTTTTCTCCTCCGTTTCCTTTCTATATCCCCGGTGTCCATGCCGTGGACCTTTGCTGCTTCTCATGTGGCCCTCGTCAATGTTTTCTCTGGCCAGCCGCTGACTCGGGACCAGCGAAGGAAAACCCTTCATTAGACCGCTTCCCTCCACATAGATGGCTGGATTTCATTCCTTCGCACCTTGTTCTCTTCCCGAGACTTCCAACCCATTTTTCTTTTTTTATGTGTTTATTTTTTGTCTGAGGTCTTATAATGGATCGTGTGCGGTGAGGAATATTAAATGCGGTGCCAGTAATTTGTAAGAGGTCTGAAGGGAGCACAGATGTGGCTGTAATTGCAGTGATCTCTATCAGTCTGTTGTAGCATATCTGCAGTCTCTGACATCTACAATGGCATATCTTCCAATGATTGGCCACTTCTGTGTCATGTTCATCCGTTTTCAGCCACTCAGGTAGTATGTCTGCAGTCTCTAACGATTTCTTGTATCGTGTCTACTGTAGTATGTTTGTAGTCTCTGACCATCTCCTTTAGTATGTTTGCAGTCTCTGACCATCTCCTTTAGTATGTTTACAGTCTCTGGCCATCTCTTGTATCATGTCTGTAGTCTCTGACCATCTTTTGTATCATGTCTGCAGTCTCTGACCATCTTTTGTATCATGTCTGCAGTCTCTGACCATCTCCTGCATCATGCCCACAGCCTCTTACCATTTCTTGTATCATGTCTGCAGTCTCTGACCATCTACTGTAGTATGTCTGCAGTCTCTGACCATCTACTGTAGTATGTCTGCAGTCTCTGACCATCTACTGTACCGTGTCTGCAGTCTCTGACCATCTCCTATAGTATATTTACATTCTCTGATCGTCTTTTAGCATATCCGCAATCTCTGACCATCTCCTTTACCATGTCTGCAGTTTCTGATCAACTCCTTTAGTATGTTCACAGTCTCTGACCATCTATTGTATCACGTCTGTAGTCTGACCATCTCCTGTAGTATGTCTGCAGTCTCTGACCATATCCTGTAGTATGCCTGCAGTCTCTGACCATCTCATGTACTATGTTTGCAGTCTCTGACCAGCTCTTGTAGTATGTTTGCTGTCTTTGACCATCTCCTGTACTATCTTTTGTATCATGTGTACAGTCTCTGACAATCCCCTGTAGTATGTCTGCAGTCTCTGACCATCTCCTGTATCATGACTGCAGTCTCTGACCATCTCCTGTATCATGTCTGCAATCTCTGACCATCTCCTGTAGTATGCCTGCAGTCTCTGACCATCTCCTGTATCATGACTGCAGTCTCTGACCATCTCCTGTATCATGACTGCAGTCTCTGTCCATCTCCTGTATCATGTCTGCAGTCTCTGACCATATCCTGTAGTATGCCTGCAGTCTCTGGCCATCTCATGTACTATGTTTGCAGTCTCTGACCATCTCTTGTAGTATGTTTGCAGTCTCTGACCATCTCCTGTATCTTGTCTGCAGTCTCTGACCATCTCGTGTAGTATGTCTGCAGTCTCTGACCATCTCCTTTAGTATGTTAGCAGTCTCTGACAATCTCTTGTATCATGTCTGTAGTCTCTGACCATCTCTTGTAGTATGTCTGCAGTCTCTGACCATCTCTTGTATCATGTCTGCAGTCTCTGACCATCTTTTGTATCATGTGTACAGTCTCTGACAATCTCCTGTAGTATGTCTGCAGTCTCTGACCATCTCCTGTATCATGACTGCAGTCTCTGACCATCTCCTGTATCATGTCTGCAATCTCTGACCATCTCCTGTAGTATGCCTGCAGTCTCTGACCATCTCCTGTATCATGACTGCAGTCTCTGACCATCTCCTGTATCATGACTGCAGTCTCTGACCATCTCCTGTATCATGTCTGCAGTCTCTGACCATCTCCTGTATCATGTCTGCAGTCTCTGACCATCTCCTGTAGTATATTTACATTCTCTGATCATTTGGGTTATTTGTACTGTTCTGCCATTTTTGGGCCTCAAGAAATGAGATTGGTCGTCACTACATCAGGATTGATCAATTTTCAGATATACAGTGTCTCACAAAAGTAAGTACACCCCTCATATGTTTGTAACTATTTTCTTCTCTCTTTTCATGTGACAACACTGAAGAAATGACACTTTGCTACAATGGGCCAGATTCAGGTAGAGTTAGGCTGGAGTATCTGTGATACTCCAGCCTAACTGTCACTTTAAGCCGGCGTTTTTGTTTTCTGTAACCAGAAAACAAGAAACGCCGGGTTGGAGTTCCGATGCGAGCGTCGTAATTGAATTTCGCCATCGCATCGCAACTTTAATTTAAAAATGGCGCCGGGGGCGTTCCCGCTGATTAACGCCGAAAAAATATGTTAATCAGCGGGAATCGGCAATTCGCGATCGTATTTGGGCGCGACGCAGTGACTTTCCGACGTTTCCGTAAGCGATACGCGGCGTAAAGATAAAGCAGCCCCCTAGTGGAGTATCCTATGTTAAGTATAGCCGTCGTCATCGCGTCGGGAAAAAAAAATTGCGTCGCTTGCGTAAAACGTCCATGAATGGGGATTTGACGTCATTGACGTTCACTGACAGAATTTGGAGCATGCGCACTGACAGTCGACGCATGCGCAGTACGTTCGCCGCGGGATCGCGCATAGTTTAAATAATACACGCCCCGTACCCGCCCAATTTGAATTCCGCCGGCTCATTTGCGATACGCTGCCGCAAGTGCTTCATGAATAACAGCACTTGCTCCTAAAATTTCGCCAGAGTAACGTAAATGAGAAGCGTTACTCCAGCTTAAAGATGCTCGCATCTACCTGAATCTGGCCCAATGTTGTGTAGTGAAAAATATATACTGTATGTACAAAAGTGCATATAACACCGCGCTAACCTAATTAAACATAAAGGAAGCAGCCAACACAACAGAACTGGATAAATCCTGCAAACATGAAAATATGGACAAAAAAGTGTAGCGCTAAAATTATGTGGAAAATAAACAATATAACACTGCAAAGCATCATATGTGGCATAGAATGATTATATATATTACGTGAAGCAACACATAAAACTAATCACCAAGGGGCAGATTCACAGACATTTTGCTTAGCGTAGCGTATCAGAAATACACTACGCCGCCGTTTTTTACCTTGCTCTACGTGGAATTCAGGTAGATTTTCTACGGTAAACGACGGCGGCGTAGTGTATTTCTCCCGTCGCAATCCATCTGCGCGAGTAGGGGGCGTGAAACATTTAAATTAGGCGGGTTCCCGCGGCGATCGATCTGCGCATGCTCCGTTCGCAAATTTCCCGCCGTGCATTGCGCGAAATCACGTCGTGACGTCATTCGTTGTTTATGTAGCGTACTTTACGGGCGATCCACGTCCCGACGAGTTACGTAAACAAAAAAAAATTTTAAATAAATTCGAAGCGGGAACGACGGCCATACTTAACATGGGCTATGTAAAGTTAGAGCAGCAAAAAGCTGCTCTAACATTACGTATAAAAAAATAGACAAAAACGATTGCGACGCCCGCTCGTATGTTCGTGAATCCCCGTAAAAACACATTTGCATATCCCGACGCATCAAAACGACGCGAACTCCTCCCAGCGGCCGCAAATAGATGGCAGCGTAGATCCGAAGGCTTACGAAGACGTAAGCCTCTCGGATCGAAGCCCGAAGCCGGCGTATCATGGTTTGAGGATTCAAACTAGTGATACGCCGCGCGAAATTTGAAATTACTCCTGTCTAACCCCAGTTAGACAGGCGTAATTGTTTTGTGAATCTGCCCCCTAGTGTCCGAAATGATCATATCAAAATAGATATGAAAAAAATGAAAAATCAAAAAATTCTCATAGTGATGCAAAGTGTCCAAAAACGTGACAACAAATGACGTGAATTTTGATAGCAGGTCCACCACCAGAGAGAAAATTGGGAGGCTTACCAGAAAGCGTGGACTCAACTAAGTATATACCTAATGAGTCAGGCAGACTTGGAGCGATGGTAACTGGACATCAACTTTCCTTTGGAAAACCAGGGATGAGGGGTGGGTGTAAAACAGCTTCTCATATATTGGAAAACCAAGCAGGATTGTAGCAATACCAGGACCAAGAAACTCAAATGTTCTTTAAAAATCAGGAATGCTCAGATGCAACAGTAGGGGGAGAAAAGAAATGGATGCAAACATAGTGTAATAAAGTATGATACTTTTACTGTAAAACACAAAATACAGTTGGTTGCACTCACATTTCAGCAGACATATCAAGGCATATAAAAAAACATCTAGCAGTGAAGTCAGCAGAAGACCCGACGCGTTTCGATCAATCGATCATCATCTGGGGTGCTGATGTTGTGTAGTGAGTGTACAGCTTGTATAACAGTGTACATTTGCTGTCCCCTCAAAATAACTCAACACACAGCCATTAATGTCTACTCTAAACCGCTGGCAACAAAAGTGAGGACACCCCTAAGTGAAAATGTCCAAATTGTGCCTAAGTAGGCATTTTCCCTCCCCGGTGTCATGTGACTCATTAGTGTTACAGGGTCTCATGTGTGAATGGGGAGCAGGTGTGGTAAATTTGGTGTTATCGCGCTCTCTCTCTCATACTGGTCACTGGAAGGACAACATGGCACCTCATGGCAAAGAACTCTCTGAGGATCTGAAAAAAAAAGTATTGTTGCTCTGCATAAAGATGGCCTAGGGCAGTGATGGAGAACCTTGGCACTCCAGATGTTTTGAAACTACATCTCCCATGATGCTCATCCACACTGCAGAGTGCATGAGCATCATGGGAGATATAGTTCAAAAACATCTGGAGTGCCAAGGTTCGCTATCACTGGCCTAGGGTATAAGAAGATTGCCAAGACCCTGAAACTGAGCTGCAGCACGGGGGCCAAGAGCATCCAGCGGTATAACAGGACGGGTTCCCCTCAGAACAGGCCTCTCCATGGGCCACCAAAGAAGTTGAGGTCACGTGCTCAGCGTCATATCCAGAGGTTGTCTTTGGGAAATAGACGTATGAGTGCTGCCAGCATTGCTGCAGAGGTTGAAGGGGTAGGGGGGGGGGGGGGGGGGTCGGCCTGTCAGTGCTCAGTATCATAACGACCCCAAACACACCCCCAAGCCCACCACTGCCTTGCTAAAGAAGCTGAGGGTAAAGGTGATGGACAGGCCAAGCACGTCTCCAGACCTAAATCCTATTGATCATCTGTGGGGCTCCTCAAACAGAAGGTGGAGGAGCGCAAGGTCTCTAACATCCACCAGCTCCGTGATGTCATCATGGAGGAGGGGAAGAGGACTCCAGTGGCAACCTGTGAAGCTCTGGTGACCTCCATGCCCAAGACGGTTAAGGCAGTGGTGGAAAATAATGGCGGCCACACAAAATATTGACACTTTGGGCCCAATTTGGACATTTTCCCTTAGGGGTGTCCTCACTTTTGTTGCCAGCGGTTTAGACATTAATGGCTGTGTGTTGAGTTATTTTGAGGGGACAGCAAATGTACACTGTTATACAAGCTGTACACTCACTACACAACATTGTAGCAAAGTGTCATTTCTTCAGTGTTGTCACATGAAAAGATACAAGAAAATATTTACAAACATATGAGGGGTGTACTTACTTTTGTGAGATACTGTACATAGTTTGTGGACTTTCCTACAGACGAAATAATATACATTGAAACCTCGGATTGCGAGTAACGCGGTTAACAAGAGTTTTGCAATATGAGCGCTGTATTTTGAAAAATCATATCTCGGTTTGCGAGTGTTGTTTCGCAACGAGCAGGATTCAGGCCAAAGAGGTGTGCAGTACCGCGTATGGCCTGAGGTAGAGGGGGGCACCGGAGCCGAACGGCGCCGTTCGGAAATACTCGGAAAGACACGGAAATACTCCATTCTTGAGCCTTTCCAAGGTTTCCCGAGGTCAGCCGAGCTGGCCTTTCCGGCTGTTTCAGAGGCTCTCCTGCACCTCCCGCCTCTGGCCACATGCGGTATTGCATGCCATTGAAGTCGATGGCATGCAATACCACAAATTATTTTCGTTTCAATTGACTTCAGTGGAGGAAAACTCGCTTTGATATGTGAGTACTTTGGCCTGGGCAGGTAGGGGGTGAAAGTGCCCGGAATTGAAGTGGTTAATTGGCCAGAATATTATAATATAATATATTATTAATAATATTAATATTATTAACCACTTCCGTACCGTAGGATGTCATATGACGTCCTGGACTTTGTGCGGTGATATCTGAATGATGGGTGCAGCTACAGGCCTCATTCAGATATCATTATTTTCCGGCGGCGATCCTGCGCACCATAAGAACGATCATAGCGGCGATTCCAGCGCTTGATCATTCTTATAGGCGGCGGGAGGGGACATCCCCCCCTTAAGCCGCCATCCAGTGCTTCTCCAGGCTCTCCCGTGCCATCGGGGGCCCGGAGAACGAATCGACCTCTGCCAGATGAAGAGCATAGAGATTTCCAATGACCAGATGGTCACCAGTCATCTCTATGACCGTCGGAGGCCCAAGCGCGATATTATGACATCACCCCGGGTTACCTGGAAGTAAACAAAGCTGCAATTGCGGCTGAAAGCATGAGATCGGTGAATTTTTTTCCCGATCTCATGCTTTCCAGCCTGGAGGAGAGATGTGGGGTCTTATTGGCCCCTCATCTCTCCATAAAGAGGACCTGTCACACACTATTCCTATTACAAGGGATGTTTACATTGCTTGTAATAGGAACACAAGTGATCAAAAAAAAAAAAAGTGTAAAAATAAAAAAAATTAAGTAAAATAAAAAAAAATCTTAATTTTTTTTTAACACGCCCCTGTCCCCAGTAGCTCGCGTTTAGAAGCGAACAAGCATGTAAGTCCCACCCACAAATGTAAACGCCGTTCAAACCACACATGTGAGGTGTGCCGCGTGCGTTAGAGCAAGAGCAACAATTCTATCCCTAGACCTCCTCTGTAACTCTAAACTGGCAACCAATAAAAAAAAAAAAAAAAAAAAATCGCCTATGGAGATTTTTAAGTATCGAAGTTTGGTGCCATTCCATGATTTGTGCAATTTTAAAGCGTGACATGTTAGGTATCTATTTACTCGGCGTAACATCATCTTTCATATTATACAAAAAAATCGGGCTAACGTTACTGTTTCATTATTTTTTTTAATTCATGAAACCGTTTTTTTTCCCAAAAAAAAGGCGTTTGAAAAATTATTGCGCAAATACTGTGCGAGATAAAAAGTTGCAATGACCGCCATTTTATTCCCTAGGGTGTCTGCTAAAAATATATATATATATATAATGTTTGGGGGTTCTGAGTAATTTTCTAGCAAAAAAATTATGATTTTTACATTAATGAGAGAAGTGCCAGAATAGGCGCGGTATGAAGGTGGTTAATAATATTATTAATTTGTACTCGGTTGCACTTGTAGTCTAAAACAGAAAAGTTTTTTTCATTGTTTCCCCAAAATGATAGAGATTATGTTAGATAAAAAGATGACAGGCATATGGAGTACAATACAGAAGAAGGCACCAAGATGTGTTTCCATAGTAGCCTTTTGGAGATGGAAATCTTTTATAGATGTCGTTGCAAAGCCATTCTAAAGGAATAAATAGATTTTTTTTTTTTAGGTTGCTTTACACCTACATCTTAAAAATAAATCTACAGATAGTAATAAAAATTCATGGCTGTAATGATTTTCCAAAAAAAAAGAGATGAGAAGCAGATTATTTGTTCAAACAGGAGGTCTCCGTACTTCCTAAACAAGGGCCAGCATACTCTGTCCTTCAGAGTTTAGCAGGGCTGAGCTGTGGCCAGTAGGGTAGAAAATGTCCTGGCATTAGACATGTGCACTGTCAAAAAATTCATGTTTTTTTTCTTTTCATTTTAGTTTCATACATTTTTTTGCTTTTTTCGTAAATTCGTAAAATTCGGGAATTCATAGTCCGTAATTACGAATTTCCGAAAAAGAAAGAATAAAAGTAAAATGAAATTCGGAAATTTGGAAATTTTAAAAAAATTCGGAATTACGAATTATTAATTCCCGAATTTTACGAATTTACGGATAAAAGCAAAAACAAAAACACATTTTTCGGCAGTGCACATGTCTAATGCCAGGGTAGAAAATGTCCTGGCATTAGACATGTGCACTGCCGAAAAATTTGTTTTTGTTTAATTTGTTTTTTTGCTTTTTCCGTAAATTCGTAAAATTCGGGAATTAATAATTCGTAATTCCGAATTATTTAAAATTTCCAAATTTCCGAATTTCATTTTACTTTTATTCTTTCTTTTTCGGAAATTCGTAATTACGGACTATGAATTCCCGAATTTTACGAATTTACGAAAAAAGCAAAAAAACGAATGAAACAAAAATGGAAAGAAAAAAAACACTAATTTTTTGAGCCACAGCTCAGCCCCCCTAAACTCCCCCCTAAATGCAACTTTTCACATTTCTAATTTTCAAATTTTAGATTTTTGAATTTTGCTATTTCCAATTTTCGAAATTTCCAATTCTCAAATTTGCGAATTTACAAATTCCCAAAATTCCCAATTGGAAATTTCTAAAATTTCCAATTGGAAATTTCTAAAATCTAAAATTCGAAAATGGGAAATTTGGAAAGTTGAATTTCCGAATTTTTGAATTTCCAAATTCCGAATTTTTTGAATTTCCGAAATTCTTTTTTTTTTTTTCATTTCATTTGTTTTTTTGCTTTTTTCGGAAATCCGAAAATTCTGAAATTGAAATATTCAGAAATTCGAAATTTCTGAAATCCGAAAATTCGGAAATTGAAAAATTCTGAAGTTTTCTGAATTAACGAATTTGTCAAAATTAGTTAAAAAACGAATTAGAAACTAAACAAATTGCACATGTCTACCTGGCATCAGTGGAAGTAAACCACTTGTAAATAAGTATTAATAAGTATCCAATGATCTGGCAATAATGTGATCAATCAAGTGATTAAATAATTAAATATTACGTGCAGTGCTAACCATTAAAATTCCTGTGCAAAAATAAATAAACTCAAATCATCCAATCCAGTGCCAAGATAAAAAATGTATATGCCTTGGAAGTTGCTAGATAATAAATGTTTAATAAATGAATAAATAGTTGCTAGATAATAAATAATCAATAGATGAATAAGTAAGGGCCCTTTCACACGAGCGGACGAACGGTCCGCTCATTACAAGTCCGTTTACAGACTTGTAATGGTCCCTATGGGAGCGGATCCGTTAGCAGATGATGCATCCGCTAACGTCCGCTCGATCCGCATCCGTTTTTGCGGACGGAAGAATGTCCTATTTTTCTTCCGTCCGGCCAAACGGATCGGATGGAAACGGACAGACGGTCCGTTTCCATCCGACTCCCCATAGGGGAGAGCGGAGGAGAGACGGGGCGGTCCCTGCACAGTGTGCGGGGACCGCCCCGTCCGCCCGACAGCTCAGCGGAGACCCCCCGCTGAGCTGACGGACACACGGAGCGGACCGAAAAACGGTCCGCTCCGTGTGAAAGGAGCCTTACAGTCCATGCAATAAGGTGCAATGTGCTTCGTGCCAATCTTAATGCATTATTTAGGTGTTACATTCAGTGCTCCCTTCCTCCGTGCTCTGGTGTGTCCCACACTCACCGGATTTACACCCCTGTCCGGGAGGGTGACAGACATTCACAGTATACGCTCTGGCTAGCGCTCTGGCAATTCTTATTGCTCCCTTGTTGTCCTTTTCCAGTATCCTCTCAGAAAGAAAAAGAACCCCAATAGTGTGATACCGTTCCAACTTGAATTGTATTGATATAAAAGAACACTAGGTACTCACATTTAGATAAAATCAAACAGGCGCTCGCTCGACCGGTTTCGTCATGTGACGTCGTCTGGAGCGTGCCGCTGATCACCAACACTTCCGTATCTATGTTGTTGTTTCCCCATTGCGTCGGTGCGTCTTCTGTCCTTAAAACCACCAGCAAAATGGCGCACGCACCGACGCAATGGGGAAACAACATAAATACAGAAGTGTTGGTGTCCAGACGACGTCACATGACGAAACCGGTCGAGCGAACGCACGCGGATCACAGCACTTCTACCCAAAACACACAAACGCCTGTTTGATTTTATCTAAATGTGAGTACCTAGTATTCTTTTTTATCAATAAAATTCAAGTTGGAACATTCATATACACACACTAAGATATAGCAAAACGTAAAAAATATAGGGCCAGATCCAGGTACAATTACATTGGCGCAGAGTATCAGAGATACACTACGCTGCCGTATTTTACCTGGCTCTACGACGAATTCAGGTAGATTTCGGCCCGTAAGGTACGGCGGCGTAGTGTATTTCTCGCGGCGGAATCGAACTACGCGATTAGGGGGCGTGAAGCATTTAAATTAGGCACGTCCCCGCGGCAATCGAACTGCGCATGCTCCGTTCAGAAATTTCCCGCGGTCCATTGTGCGAAATAACGTTGTTACATCATTTTTTGTTTGAGTAGCATCGTTTACGTACATTCCTATTCCCGGACTACTTACGTAAAAAATAAAAAAAAACGTTGAAATTCGACGCGGGAACGACGGCCATACTTAACATGGGCTGTCTAATACTAGACCAGATAAAAGCTGGAATAACTTTACGCAGCAAAAAGATGACTACAGATGCCGTAAGAGATTGCGAACGACGCTTGTAACTTCGTGGATCGCCGGAAAAAGCTCATTTGCATACCCCGACGTGGAAAACAACGCAAACTCCACCCAGCGGCCGCAAAATTATTGCAGCGTAGATCCGAAGGCGTACGAACACGTAAGCCAGCCGGATTGAAGCCCGAAGCTGTCGTATCATGGTTTGAGGTTTCAGACTAATGAAACGACGCGCGTAATTTGAGGCCCCATACACACGAGCGGACAGATTTGTTCAAATCTGTCCGTCCGACAGATTTGAACAAATCTGTCTGCTGGGATTTTGGTTTGCTCGCGTGTACACATGAGCAAACCAAAATCCCCGCCAGCAGAGAGCGCGCTGACGTGTCGGTGACGTGGCGGTGACGTTGACGCCGCCACGTCACCGCACCAGGAAGTAAAACACTTCAGCGCATGCGCCGAATCCATTCGGCGGCGGTGCGGCGGCGGAGCGGGACGACATGTCTGCTGGTAAGTGTACTAACCAGCAGACATGTCGGGCGGACAGATTCCCACCGGATAGATTTCAAAGCATGCTTTGAAATCTGTCGGGTGGACAAATCTGTCCGCTAGCCCATACACACGATCGGAGATGTCTGCTGAAACGGTCCATCGGACCGTTTTCAGCGGACAAATTCGATCGTGTGTACGAGGCCTGAAAGTACTCTGGTCTAACGCGAGATAGACCGGAGTAAGGGCTCTGTGAATCTGGCCCATAGTTTTTTTTCACAATTTCGCTCTATTTTTGTTTATAGCGCTCAAAAAAAAAAAAAAAAAACGCAGAGGTGATCAAACACCACCAAAAGAAAGCTCTATTTGTGGGGAAAAAAAAGAAGTACATTTTGTTCGGAAGCAACGTTGCACGACCGCGCAATTGTCAGTTAAAGCGAGGCAGTGCCGAATTGCAAAAAGGGGCCTGGTCCTTTAGCTGTATAATGGTCCGGGGCTTAAGTGGTTAAGAGCTGTGGGGCGGAAGTGGCGTTTTGGCGTCGCTTCCGCCCTGCTATGGCATGGAGACGGGTAGTTGCTAATTCTACTGGTTGCATGTTTTGAGTTACAGGGATAGAATTATTGCTCTCGCTCTAACCATCGCGGAGATACCTCACATGTGTGGTTTGAACACCGTTTTCATATGCGGGCGCTACTTACGTTTGCGTTCGCTTCTGCGCGCAAGCTCGCCGGGCCGGTGGGCCCTTTAAAAGAAAAAAATCTTATGGATTTTTGAATTTTATTTATTTTTACACTGTTTTAAAAAAATAAATAAAAATAGGTCAGAAATGGGGCGTGGGAGAGCGGCCCTCTCCCGCCGCCGATAGCGTTGATCTCGCGGCAGATCCGCAAGTGTGTTACATTTAGGCCGGTAAGGAAGATGTTCGCCCACCATTTACGTTATGACGTCAGTGCTTCTTTCTTAGTGAATGACTTTGGGAATAATCAGCCTTTAGTTGCGCAGATAACAAAAGAAAAGTCGCTTTTCATAATTATCGCATTTTGCGATGGAAATTTTGTGATCTGGGAATGACAAGTAATTGTGGAGTGTAATTCTTCCAGAGAAATGAGTGGATATTTCTGAGCTCTGCCGAAGCATAAAATAACACGATGATTACTTAATTGTCCTTAAATCCCGTTAATGGCGTCTCACGGCCTGAATCTTCACAAACACATTTATTAATAAGAGGAGCTTCGCAGGGAGTTCAATAAAAAAAATGATTTTGTCGCAGGATAGAGGGGATCGTGTTTAGGAAATGAAAGTTTTAATGCAGTACAGAGACTCGCTTTATTTACTGCAGTACATTTCACATAGGCAGCCGTGGGAATCTCTCTCTAAACCCGTCCTGCTGCAGGAAGTGCTGGACCCTACAAGTGTGGTGTGCGCCCCCCTAGCAGCCACTCCGACCCCCTTCAGACTGCACACCTGCACTGTGGTTTCTCCTTCTCTATCCGTGACAGCTATTTGTTAGACACGTGCAATTCGTTTAGTTCCGAATTCGTTGTTTAACGGATTTTGACAAAATAGATAATTCCGAATTTCTGAATTTTTCAATTTCCGAATTTTGGGATTTTCAGATTTCCGAATTTTCTAATTTCAGAATTTTCTAATTTTGGAAATGTGAAAAATTAGAAACATTTTAAAATTTGGAAATTGGAAATTTTGAAAATTCAAAATTCGAAAATCTAAAATTCGAAAATTTAAAATTCGAAAATTTAAAATTCGAAAATTTAAAATTCGAAAATTTAAAATTCGAAAATCTAAAATTCGAAAATTTAAAATTCGAAAATCTAAAATTCGAAATTGCAAAATTCGGAAATCTAAAATTCGGAAGTGGGAAGTTGGACATGTATTTTCGGTTTTCCGAATTTTCGAATTTCCGTATTTTCGAATTTCTGAAATGTGAAAATTTGAAATTTGGATATTTGAAATTTCGAAAATGGCAAAATTCGAAAATCTAAAATTCAAAAATGGGAAATTTTCGAAAATTGAATTTCCAAATTTTGTAAATTCGTAAATTCTGAATTTCGTAAATTCGTAAATGTGTAAGTTGGAAATTTTGAAAATTCGAGATCCAAAATTGCAAAATTCTAATCTAAAATTCTGAAAATTGGTATCAGTGGGAGGAATAGTGCCCCGTCATTGGTGTTAGAGGGAAGAATAGTGCCTGATCGATGGTGTCAGTGGGAGGAATAGTGTCCCTTATCATTGGTGTCAGTAGGAGGAATAATGGTCCATCATTGTTATCAGTAAGAGGAATAGTGTCCCATCTGGTGTCTGTGGGAGAAATAGTGCCCCACCATTGGTGTCATTGGGAGAAATAGTGTCCCACCATTGGTGTTAGAGGGAGAAATAGTGCCCCACCATTGGTGTCATTGGGAGAAATAGTGTCCCACCATTGGTGTCAGTGGGAGGAAGTGTCCCATCATTGATGTCAGTGGGAGGAATAGTGTCCCATCATTGGTGTCAGTGGGAGGAATAGTGCCCCATCATTGGTGTCAGTGGGAGGAATAGTGTCCCATCATTGGTGTCAGTGGGAGGAATAGTGTCCCATCATTGGTGTCAGTGAGAGGAATAGTCCCCCATCACTGGTGTCAGTGGGAGGAATAGTTTCCCATCATTGGTGTCAATGGTCACTATACAATTTTCTGATGATTTTTTTCCTTCAGATTTACCAAAACCATATACAGTGGAACCTCGGATTACGAGGATAATCCGTTCCAGGAGAATGCTTGTAATCCAAAGCACTCGCATATCAAAGCGAGTTTCCCCATAGAAGTCAATGGAAACAAAGATAATCTGTTCCGCATTGACTTCTGTTGCATGCAATACCACATGTGGCCAGATGTGGTGGGGGGCGCTGGAGAGACTTAGAAATACTCGGAGACAGAAATCATCAGAAAGGCTCGGAAACACTCGGGAACGAAGTATTTTCGAGTATTTCCAAATGATTCCAAGAATTTCCGAACAGCTCTGAACAGTGCAGAATGGAGTGTCACCGGTCATCCTTTCAATGTATTTAGTTGACAATATGAAAATGAATATACACATATTGTGTTTTCCAGGACCCCCGTATATGCAGGTGACTATAGAAGATGTGCACGCCTACTGTGGGGAGACGGCGCAGTTTGACGCAGTTATAGACGGGAGCCCCCCGCTTACCGTTACCTGGTACAAGGTGAGTGTAAGGACACCCCACAGTCTCTGCAATGCCGGGATCCTCGATGTCCACTCCATACACACTGCCGTTATTTATCTAAATGAAAAAATTAATACATCAGAGGAGTCAGTATGAAGACCCTGTTTCAAGCATAGAGTATGTGTTGGTTACATGATAAAATTAGATATTGAGGAATGTAGAATTCAGCTTTGCTTGCATAGGAGAACAGCATTACATGAGAGAGTGTGAGAACAGCATTACAGGAGAGAGCATGAGAACAGCATTACAAGAGAGAGCGTGAGAACAGCATTACAGGAGAGAGCGTGAGAACAGCATTACAAGAGATTGTATGAGAACAGCATTACAGGAGAGAGTGTGAGAACAGCATTACAGGAGAGAGTGTGAGAACAGTATTACAGGAGAGAGCGTGAGAACAGCATTACAGGAGAGAGCGTGAGAACAGCATTACAAGAGATTGTGTGAGAACAGCATTACAGGAGAGAGCGTGAGAACAGCATTACAGGAGAGAGCGTGAGAACAGCATTACAAGAGATTGTGTGAGAACAGCATTACAGGAGAGAGTGTGAGAACAGCATTACAGGAGAGAGTGTGAGAACAGTATTACAGGAGAACGTGAGAACAGCATTACAGGAGAGAGTGTGAGAACAGCATTACAGGAGAGAGTGTGAGAACAGCATTACATGAGAGAGCGTGAGAACAGCATTACAGGAGAGAGCGTGAGAACAGCATTACAAGAGATTGTGTGAGAACAGCATTACAGGAGAGAGTGTGAGAACAGCATTACAGGAGAGAGTGTGAGAACAGTATTACAGGAGAACGTGAGAACAGCATTACATGAGAGAGTGTGAGAACAGCATTACATGAGAGAGCGTGAGAACAGCATTACATGAGAGAGCGTGAGAACAGCATTACATGAGAGAGCGTGAGAACAGCATTACAGGAGAGAGCGTGAGAACAGCATTACATGAGAGAGCGTGAGAACAGCATTACAGGAGAGAGTGTGAGAACAGCATTACATGAGAGAGCGTGAGAACAGCATTACAGGAGAGAGTGTGAGAACAGCATTACAGGAGAGAGTGTGAGAACAGCATTACAGGAGAGAGCGTGAGAACAGCATTACAGGAGAGAGCGTGAGAACAGCATTACATGAGAGAGCGTGAGAACAGCATTACAGGAGAGAGTGTGAGAACAGCATTACAGGAGAGAGTGTGAGAACAGCATTACAGGAGAGAGCGTGAGAACAGCATTACAGGAGAGAGCGTGAGAACAGCATTACAGGAGAGAGTGTGAGAACAGCATTACAGGAGAGAGCGTGAGAACAGCATTACAGGAGAGAGCGTGAGAACAGCATTACAAGAGATTGTGTGAGAACAGCATTACAGGAGAGAGTGTGAGAACAGTATTACAGGAGAGCGTGAGAACAGCATTACAGGAGAGAGCGCGAGAACAGCATTACAGGAGAGAGAGTGAGAACAGCATTACAGGAGAGAGAGTGAGAACAGCATTACAGGAGAGAGAGTGAGAACAGCATTACAGGAGAGAGCGTGAAAACAGCATTACAGGAGAGAGCGTGAGAACAGCATTACAGGAGATTGTATGAGAACAGCATTACAGGAGATTGTGTGAGAACAGCATTACAGGAGATTGTGTGAGAACAGCATTACAGGAGAGAGCGTGAGAACAGCATTACAGGAGAGAGCGTGAGAACATCATTACAAAAGAGAGTGTGAGACCAGCATTACAGGAGAGAGAGTGTGAGACCAGCATTACAGAAGAGAGAGTGTGAGACCAGCATTAAAGAAGAGAGAGTGTGAGAACAGCATTACAGAAGAGAGTGTGAGAACAGCATTACAGGAGAGAGAGCGTGAGACCAGCATTACAGGAGAGACAGCGTGAGAACAGCATTACAGAAGAGAGTGTGAGAACAGCATTACAGGAGAGAGCGTGAGAACAGCATTACAAGAGATTGTGTGAGAACAGCATTACAGGAGAGAGTGTGAGAACAGCATTACATGAGAGAGCGTGAGAACAGCATTACAGGAGAGAGCGTGAGAACAGCATTACATGAGAGAGCGTGAGAACAGCATTACAGGAGAGAGTGTGAGAACAGCATTACAGGAGAGAGTGTGAGAACAGCATTACAGGAGAGAGCGTGAGAACAGCATTACAGGAGAGAGCGTGAGAACAGCATTACAGGAGAGAGTGTGAGAACAGCATTACAGGAGAGAGCGTGAGAACAGCATTACAGGAGAGAGCGTGAGAACAGCATTACAAGAGATTGTGTGAGAACAGCATTACAGGAGAGAGTGTGAGAACAGTATTACAGGAGAGCGTGAGAACAGCATTACAGGAGAGAGCGCGAGAACAGCATTACAGGAGAGAGAGTGAGAACAGCATTACAGGAGAGAGAGTGAGAACAGCATTACAGGAGAGAGAGTGAGAACAGCATTACAGGAGAGAGCGTGAAAACAGCATTACAGGAGAGAGTGTGAGAACAGCATTACAGGAGATTGTATGAGAACAGCATTACAGGAGATTGTGTGAGAACAGCATTACAGGAGATTGTGTGAGAACAGCATTACAGGAGAGAGTGTGAGAACAGCATTACAGGAGAGAGCGTGAGAACATCATTACAAAAGAGAGTGTGAGACCAGCATTACAGAAGAGAGAGTGTGAGACCAGCATTAAAGAAGAGAGAGTGTGAGAACAGCATTACAGAAGAGAGTGTGAGAACAGCATTACAGGAGAGAGAGCGTAAGACCAGCATTACAGGAGAGACAGCGTGAGAACAGCATTACAGAAGAGAGTGTGAGAACAGCATTACAGGAGAGAGAGCGTGAGACCAGCATTACAGGAGAGACAGCATGAGAACAGCATTACAGGAGAGAGTGTGAGAACAGCAATGATGTTCTCACAAATCTCCTGTAATGCTTCCCACAGTTAACATATCAACATCAGGGCCTGAAGACCTGTGAAGAATCACTGCGGGTAAGGACGGTCCTAGATCTTTAGGGGACACTACCATCTCTAATCTCCATCTAAAAAGTATTAAAAAAAGTAATATAACTAGACAGTGTAAGATGCCTATTTGTTCTGTATCTATAGCAGTCACATGGTCTGTGCACCCCCCCCCCTTTTTGGATACTGAGTGTACATTTTTATAAGCTTTTCCAATGAAATAAAGAGTTTGAATTTATTTAGATATCAGAAATACAGTCTTTGTCCACTTTTCCAGGATAACACGTTGCTGAAGGACGGCGATCGGATCCAGCTGGTGAGAGATGGCAGGAAGTGCTCCATGGTCATACGGAGCACAGAGCGTGGCGATGGCGGGGTGTACACCTGTGTGGCCAGGAACGGTGGGGGAGAGGTGTCTTGCAAGGCCGAGATGGTTATGCAGGAAGGTAACTATTTCCTATTATCTATTGACAGCATGTGGCTACGCTACAGGGCAGGACTGTCCCTTCTGTCATTGCTTTTGGCTGATGTAGCGCTGGCCAAACACAACCCATTCAAGTGAACAGGGCCACTCTGCAAGCGCCTTGCAACCACGTGCAATGCATGTGGTTGTAGGGTGCTATTGTGGGCTTCGAGGGTTTAAAGCAGGCGGTGAGTCCGTGTTAGGCTCCATGTACACGGGATGTTTTTACAACTGCTCCTAAATGATTTGACAGATAGTAACCCGCTTTTAAAACGTTCATTTTGCCGCATTTGCATGCTGCGTTTAGCGGCGTTTGCATTTAGAAAATGTATTTTTATTTTTTTAAATGGTCAAAAATTAAAAACACCTATGAATGAAAACGCGGCTAAACGCAGGCACCGCGTTTAGCCGCGTTTGGCATCTGAAACGTGGAAATCTCCACGTACAAATTGTTTTGCTTTCAAAGAAATGCTGTTAAAAGCAACTGCCTACAAACCACAGTAAACGAGACTGTGGTCACATAAGATAATATTGAATGTGTTCAGGGGAAGTTGAAAAGAAGCATTCGACTGCCTCTGAACATCCGTTTTACAGCTGCAGTTTACATCGGTCCTTATATCTTCACTGCCTGTCAAATGCTCAATGAAGAGCCATCCGAACATGGGTGGCTCTTCAGAGAGCATCGCACATGTGAACAAGTCTTTATTGTGACACTGTTTTTGCTGTTGTGGTGATCACGGACAATGTAACTTGTTTGGCTGTAATTGGAGACAATGTAACTGGTGTGATGGTGATCCAGGACAATGTAACTGGAGTGGTGGTGATCCGAGACAATGTAACTGGTGTGATGGTGATCCAGGACAATGTAACTGGAGTGGTGGTGATCCGAGACAATGTAACTGGTGTGATGGTGATCCAGGACAATGTAACTGGTGTGGTGGTGATCAGGGACAATGTAACTGGTGTGGTGGTGATCAGGGACAATGTAACTGGTGTGGTGGTGATCAGGGACAATGTAACTGGAGTGGTGGTGATCCAGGACAATGTAACTGGTGTGGTGGTGATCAGGGACAATGTAACTGGTGTGGTGGTGATCAGGGACAATGTAACTGGTGTGGTGGTGATCAGGGACAATGTAACTGGTGTGGTGGTGATCAGGGAGAATGTAACTGGTGTGGTGGTGATCAGGGACAATGTAACTGGTGTGGTGGTGATCAGGGACAATGTAACTGGAGTGGTGGTGATCCAGGACAATGTAACTGGTGTGGTGGTGATCCAGGACAATGTAACTGGTGTGGTGGTGATCCAGGACAATGTAACTGGTGTGGTGTGGTCAGGGACACTGTGAGTACTGTGTTGGTGATCAGGGACAATGTAACTGCTGAGGTGGTGATCAGGGACAATGTAACTGGTGTGGTGGTGATCAGGGACAATGTAACTGGTATGGAAGTGATCGGGGACAATGTAACTGGTATGGTGGTGATCAGGGACAATGTAACTGGTATGGTGGTGATCAGGGACAATGTAACTAGTATGGTGGTGATCAGGGACAATGTAACTGGTATGGTGGTGATCAGGGACAATGTAACTGGTATGGAAGTGATCGGGGACAATGTAACTGCTGAGGTGGTGATCAGGGACAATGTAACTGGTATGGTGGTGATCAGGGACAATGTAACTAGTATGGTGGTGATCAGGGACAATGTAACTGGTATGGTGGTGATCAGGGACAATGTAACTGGTATGGTGGTGATCAGGGACAATGTAACTGGTATGGTGGTGATCAGGGAAACTGTGAGTACTGTGGTGGTGATCAGGGACAATGTAACTGGTGTGTTGCTGATCGGGGACAATGTAACTGGTGTGTTGCTGATCGGGGACAATGTAACTGGTGTGGTGGTGATCGGGGACAATGTAACTGGTGTGGTGGTGATCGGGGACAATGTAACTGGTGTGGTGGTGATCAGGGACAATGTAACTGGTGTGGTGGTGATCCAGGACAATGTAACTGGTGTGGAGGTGATCAGGGACAAATGTGTAACTGGTGTGGTGGTGATCAGGGACAATGTAACTGGTGTGGTGGTGATCAGGGACAATGTAACTGGTGTGGTGGTGATCAGGGACAATGTAACTGGTGCGGTGGTGATCAGGGACAATGTAACTGGTGTGGTGGTGATCAGGGACAATGTAACTGGTGCGGTGGTGATCAGGGACAATGTAACTGGTGCGGTGGTGATCAGGGACAATGTAACTGGTGTGGTGGTGATCAGGGACAATGTAACTGGTGTGGTGGTGATCAGGGACAATGTAACTGGTGTGGTGGTGATCAGGGACAATGTAACTGGTGTGGTGGTGATCAGGGACAATGTAACTGGTGTGGTGGTGATCAGGGACAATGTAACTGGTGTGGTGGTGATCAGGGACAATGTAACTGGTGTGGTGGTGATCAGGGACAATGTAACTGGTGTGGTGGTGATCAGGGACAATGTAACTGGTGTGGTGGTGATCAGGGACAATGTAACTGGTGTGGTGGTGATCAGGGACAATGTAACTGGTGCGGTGGTGATCAGGGACAATGTAACTGGTGTGGTGGTGATCAGGGACAATGTAACTGGTGTGGTGGTGATCAGGGACAATGTAACTGGTGTGGTGGTGATCAGGGACAATGTAACTGGTGTGGTGGTGAGCAGAGACAATGTAACTGGTATGGCTGTAATTGGGGCAAATATGGCTTGTGTGGCAATGATAAGGGACTGGTATCGTAGTGATCAGGGACACTGTAACTAATGTGGCTGTTATTAGGGACAATTTGACTGGTATGACAGTGATCAAGGACACTGGAACTGGTGTTGTGGTGATTGGAGACAAAGTAGCTGGCGTGGCTGTGATAAGGTATATTGTAACTGGTGTGGCTGTTATGAGGGACAATATAACTGGTGTGCGGGGTTTGAGGGGTTAAAGCAGGCAGAGCTGTGGTGATATAACACCTCCTCATCGCCTGTTAAATGCTCTCTGAAGAGCAATCCGAATGCACGTGTTTTAGACACAAAACTTTGCTGAATATCTAAAGAAATTCTTGGGGAAACGTTTGCTACCCAATTACGAAGATTTCATAAAAGCTTTAGCATATAATTCTAAAAGCTGTTTTAAATCTTTTTAAAATCTGCAGCTTTCATTAAAATGTCTGGTGATCCTGGCATGAAGGTCCTTGTTCTGGCACCTCTTGATATAGGGTGACAACTGTCTCCCAGTTGTGCTCTTGTGTTGTCACCCTGTCACATGCGCCCCCTGGTGGAGACTATGAATAGCTGCTGTAAAGAATAATGTGCAGGAATTGTCCACTAGTCCAGAGCAATGATGTGCAGCCAACAGGGAGTATGTGTAGAAAAGGGTGAGGAAGTGGACTTTTCATGACATACTGTATAGTTTTCATGTTAAATATTGTTAGTGTAACACAAGATGACAGACCTCTCCCTACCAAGAGCAATTCTGCTTTTCTCTCCAGAGGGACAGCACTATCATCAAAGCATTTCATTGTTTTTTTTCTTTAACCACTAAAGCCCCGGACCATTATGCAGGTTAAGGACCTTGACCCTTTTTGCTATTTGGCACTGCGTCGCTTTAACTGACAATTGCGCGATCGTGCGACGTGGCTCCCAAACAAAATTGGCGTCCTTTTTTCCCCACAAATAGAGCTTTCTTTTGGTGGTATTTGATCACCTCTGCGGTTTTAATTTTTGCGCTATAAACAAAAATTGAGCGACAATTTTGAAAAAAAATGCAATATTTTTTACTTTTCGCCATAATAAATATTCCCCAAAAAAATATAAAAAAACATATTTTTTCCTCAGTTTAAGCCGTTTAGGCAGTTTAGTATTCTTCTACATATTTTTGGTAAAAAAATCGCAATAAGCGTTAAACGATTGGTTTGCGCAAAATTTATAGCGTTTACAAAATAGGGGATAGTTTTATGGCATTTTTATTAATAGCGTTTTTTTCATGACTGCGACATTATGGCGGACACATCGGACAATTTTGACACATTTTTGGGACCATTGTCATTTTCACAGCGAAAAGTGCTATAAAAATGCACCGATTACTGTGAAAATGACAATTGCAGTTTAGGAGTTAACCACTAGGGGGCGCTGAAGGGGTTAAGTGTGACCTCATGTGTGTTTCTAACTGTAGGAGGGTGGGCTATATCATGGAACAGACGATCACTGCCACAATGTCACGGAGCTTTGGACTGGGTCGCGAGCGCGCCGCTGGTGTCGCGCGCTCACGACCCCAAGGCATGGCCTTAAAGAGATACGTACAGGTATGTGGATGTGCCCAGCCGTGCCATTCTGCCGATGTATATCGGCGTGAAGGGGTCCTTAAAGTGGAAGTAAACCCTTCTATCATTTTCAGCCAAGGAAGCTGCCATCTTGGCCTATGTTTAATCTTCAACTGCCGTGGTGCTGCACATGTGATCAGTTATGACACCAGCCATTGGATGGTTTGACAGTTTGGTTGAGAGCACAACCAATGTGACAGTTGGCAATCCCGGCATGCCGGAAATTTAACTGCTTTTTGAAACTGTTAAATTGATGGGTTTACTACCGCTTTAAGTGATTAAACCACGGCAGATCATTACAAGTAGGGTTGTCCGGATTCCACTTTTTTAGGACCGAATGAGTACAAGTACAGATACTTTTTTTCAAGTACTCTCCGATACCGAATACCGATACTTTTTTTAAAAGTGTCCCCAAATGCAGCCATGTCCCCCCACAAATGCAGCAATGTCCCCCCACATATGCAGCCATGTCCCCCAAATATGCAGCAATGTCCCCCCACATATGCAGCCATGTCCCCCAAATATGCAGCAATGTCCCCCCACATATGCAGCCATGTCCCCCAAATATGCAGCAATGTCCCCCCACATATGCAGCCATGTCCCCCAAATATGCAGCAATGTCCCCCCACATACGCAGCCATGTCCCCCACATATGCAGCCATGTCCCCCCACATATGCAGCCATGTCCCCCCACATATGCAGCCATGTCCCCCACATATGTCCCCCCACATATGCAGCCATGTCCCCCACATATGCAGCCATGTGTCTCCCCACATATGCAGCCATGTCCCCCCACATATGCAGCCATGTCCCCCACATATGCAGCCATGTCCACCCATAGATGCAGCCATGTCCCCCCCACATATGCAGAAATGTCCCCCACATATGCAGCCATGTCCCCCACATATGCTGCCATCTCCCCCCACAGATGCAGCAATGTCCCCCCACAGATGCAGCCATGTCCCCCACATATGCAGCAATGTCCCCCACATATGCAGAAATGTCCCCCACATATGCAGCAATGTCCCCCCACATATGCAGACATGTCCCCCCACAGATGCAGCCATGTCCCCCCACAGATGCAGCCATGTCCCCCCACAGATGCAGCCATGTCCCCCACATATGCAGCAATGTCCCCCACATATGCAGAAATGTCCCCCACATATGCAGCAATGTCCCCCCACATATGCAGACATGTCCCCCCACAGATGCAGCCATGTCCCCCCACAGATGCAGCCATGTCCCCCCACAGATGCAGCCATGTCCCCCACATATGCAGCAATGTCCCCCACATATGCAGCAATGTCCCCCCACATATGCAGACATGTCCCCCCACAGATGCAGCCATGTCCCCCCACAGATGCAGCCATGTCCCCCCACAGATGCAGCCATGTCCCCGAACATATGCAGCCATGTCCCCCCATAGATGCAGCTATGTCCCCCCATAGATGCAGCTATGTCCCCCATATATGCAACCATGTCTCCCCATACCTAGATGCCGCCGCCGCATAGTAAATATGCGCGGGGAACATTACAGCTTTCATTTGAATAGCTGTAGTGTTCCCCGCCGCGCCGCGTATAGAATCCCCCTTGCTCGGGATTGGACAGATCATTTGATTTCATTTGAATAACTGTAGTGTTTCCCGTGCGTATTAACTATGCGGCGGTGGCGTTGCGCTATGCCGCGGCGGAGGCGTTGCGATCAGCGATGGTAGCGGGGGGGGGGGGGGACTCTGAGTATCGGATCTGGCATCGGGGGCATTTGCCCAAGTACAAGTACTCCCGCAAATGCTCAGTATCGGTCCCGATACCGATACTGTTATCGGGACAACCCTAATTACAAGGATGCGTGGGAATTGATGGGAGTGACATCCAATAATCCCCCGATCCCGGGGTGAACGAGCTGTGCCGGGTTATCTATTGTGTGACGAAGGTTTTCTCATTTCTAGATGAGAAAGAAGAAGACACCAAGATCGTTCATAAGAGAAGGAAGCTCAAATCTTTCTTTGAGGTTAAAGAGGAGATTGGCAGGTAGGTGGAGAATTCACTCCCAGCTCACATCAGTCTTTACTTTGGCCCAGATTCACAGCCAACGGCGCATTTTTATGCGGGCGTAGCGTATCTTCTTTACGCTACACCGGCACAACGTTGAGAGGCAAGCATGCTATTCACAAAGAATATGCGCTCAACGTTGCGCCGGCGTAGCGTATAGTTGTCGGCGTAAGCCGACGTAAGTCAAAGTAGGTGGAAGTGGGCGTGATATATTAAAATGAAGCATGACCCCATCCAAATGATGGGCTGAGCTTCAAAAACGAACTGCGCATGCGTCGTCTCTTGGATGCATCCCAGTGCGCATGCTCACAGTCCCGTTGAAATAGCTACTTCAATACACTGCCTATGACGTGAACGTAACCTACGCACAGCCCTATTCCGTAAACGGCGTAAAATACGACGGCTGTTCCCTGGTCCATACCTTTGAATGGGTTGCGCCTCCAACATGGGGAATAACTTTACACCGGACGTAACCCTTACGCAAATCGCTTAAAACATGCGCCGGACGCAAGTACGTCCGTGAATCGGCGTATCTTACTGATTTGCATATTTAACATGGGTACGCCGAATGCGTCCAGCGTAACTATGCGCCCACGATACTATGGGCCCACGATACGCCGGCGTAGGCAAGTTATGTAGGGCAGCTGAAGCCTTGCTTTTTGGCGTATCTAGCTTTGTGAATCGGCGCAGAGATGCGACGGCGCACATTTGTACTTACGACTTTAGATACGTTGGCGTAAGTCCGACGTGAATCTGGGCCTTTGTCTCTCTGTATAGATACTGATTGGTTTCTATAGATTGGTACTATAGATCAGCCTTTATCAATCTCAAACACGGAGGAACCCTTGAAATTACTATTAAGGTCTCGGGGAACCCCTGCTGGTAGCCCCCTCAGGGAACCCCTGCTAGTAACCCCCTCAGGGAACCCCTGCTGGTAGCCCCCTCAGGGAACCCCTGCTGGTAACCCCCTCAGGGAACCCCTGCTGGTAGCCCCCTCAGGGAACCCCTGCTAGTAACCCCCTCAGGGAACCCCTGCTGGTAGCCCCCTCAGGGAACCCCTGCTGGTAACCCCCTCAGGGAACCCCTGCTGGTAACCCCCTCAGGGAACCCCTGCTAGTAACCCCCTCAGGGAACCCCTGCTGGTAGCCCCCTCAGGGAACCCCTGCTAGTAACCCCCTCAGGGAACCCCTGCTGGTAACCCCCTCAGGGAACCCCTGCTGGTAACCCCCTCAGGGAACCCCTGCTGGTAACCCCCTCAGGGAACCCCTGCTGGTAACCCCCTCAGGGAACCCCTGCTTCGGAAATTAAAAAAGTTCGACTAATTTGTCAAAATTCGTTAAAAAACAAATTCGGAACTAATCGATTTGCACCTGTCTGGATAGCACGCTTTAAAATTTCCCGAAAAACAAATGTGTGTTGTCGGATTATCCGATCGTGTGTAAACAAGTCCTTCGGACGAATCTCCAAAGTACAAACACGCATGCTCAGAAGCAATGCTCACCATAACACAACATTAACAGAAGTTGCCCAAAGATTGACGCTAAAGAGCTGAAAAAACACGTAGCTTCAGTCAATTATTTTCCGTTTGTATGCAATACAAGTTCCTGGCCAGCGCCCTTCGGACAAAAAGTCCTACGCTTTGTCCGCAGAAAATCCCATCGTGTGTACGAGGCTTAAGAGAAAACGCAGTTTATGTTCTCGACTCTTTCTCTTTTCAGAGGGTCATTTGGCTTCGTGAAACGCGTCGTGCACAAAGGAAATGGCGCGACATGCGCCGCCAAATTCATTCCGCTGAGAAGCAAGACTCGTCAGCAAGCGTACCGCGAGCGCGACATCTTGTCGGAAGTGTCCCATGAGCGAATCACTCTGCTCCTTGATGCCTTTGAAACAAAGAAGACGCTTATTCTTATTTTGGAAATGTATCCTTTTAACAAGACCCAACATCCACTGCCAGACACAAATTGTACACAATCGCGTGACTTTTATAGAGAAACCTTATCATTATATCCAGGGCCGATCCTAGGGTCACAGGCGCCTGGGTTCAGAAATATTTCTGGCGCCCCCACATGGGCGTGGTCCTTTTACTAACTCCTCCCCTTTACAGATGTTTCTATGGCAACGACTCAACCACAGAAATGCTCTCCCACGAAGTCTTCATTACCCTGGGATCCTTACATGATCTCTTAACACTAAACAAAATACTGGAAGAGAAGCACTTTATTGGGACCTGGAGGGGGGCCTCTGTGATGGACACAGAGAGGGCTTCTGTTGGAGAATCTGTTAGAAAGAGCCCCCAGACATTCTACAGACATGATACAGGAGATGGTCAGAGACTTCAGACATAGTACAGGAGATGGTCAGAGACTGCAGACATAGTACAGGAGACAGTCAGAAACTGCAGATATAGTACAGGAGATGGTCAGAGACTGCAGACATGGTACAGGAGATGATCAGAGACTGCAGACATGATACAGGAGATGATCAGAGACTGCAGACATGATACAACAGATGGTCGGAGACTGCAGACGTAGTACAGGAGACAGTCAGAGACTGCAGACATGATACAGGAGATGGTCGGAGACTGCAGACATGATACAGGAGATGGTCAGAGACTGCAGACATGGTACAGGAGATGATCAGAGACTGCAGACATGATATAGGAGATGATTAGAGACTGCAGACATAATACAGGAGATGATCAGAGACTGCAGACACGATATAGGAGATGGTTAGAGACTGCAGACATGATATAGGAGATGGCCAGAGACTGCAGACATAATACAACAGATGGTCAGAGACTGCAGACATAGTACAGGAGACAGTCAGAGACTGCAGACATAGTACAGGAGATGGTCAGAGACTGCAGACATGATTTAGGAGATGGTCAGAGACTGCAGACATGATTTAGGAGATGGTTAGAGACTGCAGACATAGTACAGGAGATGATCAGAGACTACAGACATGATACAGGAGATGGTCAGAGACTGCAAACATGATGTAGGAGATGGTCAGAGACTGCAGACATAGTACAGGAGATGGTCAGAGACTGCAAACATGATATAGGAGATGGTCAGAGACTGCAGACACGATATAGGAGATGATTAGAGACTGCAGACATCATATAGGTGATGGTCAGAGACTGCAGACATGATACAAAAGATGATTAGAGACTGCAGACATAGTACAGGAGATGATTAGAGACTGCAGACATAGTACAGGAGATGGTCAGAGACTGCAGACAATAGTACAGAAGGTGGTCCATTAGACCCCTTTTACACTGGAGGGTTTTTTCAGGCACTTTAAAAATAGCACCTGAAAAAAGCCTCATCTGTAATCCCAGTGTGAGAGCCCAGGTGCTTTCACACTGGAGCGGTGCACTAACAGGACATCCAAAATAGTCCTGCAAGTAGCTTCTTTGAAGCACTGTAGTGTGTGTATACACATCGGCGTCCCCACCTCTGCAGGCGGCTGGGTGCAAAGCACCCTGCGCACCCTGCCTAGGATCGGCCCTGAATATCACATCATGGGATATCATCATGTCCCCGTATAGCAGGCGTCAGACATGAGTTGGAGGAAATTCGACCGGAAGCCAGGCAAGCTATATTAGATTTCAGTGCTAACATCTTTCAGGCAGTGGGAGCTGGAGGGGAGGGGCTTAGACATTGTAAGAATTGTAAGATAAGGTATAGTATGATGATTTTATTATCCAATTAACTTTGACTTGGTCAGACAGACGTGAGTCTGTGCCCGCTAGCCACAGACAGCTGACCAGGACGTGGTAGTGTAACTAAAAGCGCCACACCGCTACTAAGAGGTCCAGATACAACTTTTATTCTAGTAAAAGTCGGGGACAGTCCAAAATGTAACCGGAACTCTTACAGCACCAGGGTGTAGGAGAGACGGCAGTCTTTGGCAACCAGGGATGTGACGGACACTGGAAAAAGAGCTTCTACACTATGAATATAGATAATTGGGTCTAAGTTCCCCGGGACCAAAGAACCCAAAGCGAGTGAGGGGCCAGTAGGACTATTACGGTACTGATAAGAAAAAGCCCACCGAGCGAAGCACGGCAAGGCTGGCTGGGCGCAGGTCCCATGTGGTGGCCATGGGAGGGCATGTGTACATATGAGAACTTTATCCAGGACCCCAGTTCTCATATGTACACATGCCCTCCCATGGCCACCACATGGGACCTGCGCCCAGCCAGCCTTGCCGTGCTTCGCTCGGTGGGCTTTTTTAGATATGCTCCTGATGAAGTGGCTATGCCACGAAACTAGTCGAGTTTCTGCGACCTCCAACCCACTGTATCATCCCTTTTAGGGATCTTCTTATGGTGTTGTTCTTGGTTACTATTGTTTTAATTATGTGTTATTTTATTGTTTTGTAATTAATAAACTTTACCTTTTAATAATCTTTGTAACTTGATATTGCAATTTTTCTTATCAGTACCTAATAGTCCTGGCCCCTCACTCGCTTTGGGTTCTTTGGTCCCGGGGAACTTAGACCCAATTATCTATATTCAGATTTTCAGGATGATGGTACCTTGTATCCCAATGTTTATGCATTTTATCCCAGAGGCTCCAATAATCAGCTTCTACACTATATTCTATCAGTAAATTTAGCTGTATAATCGGCGTTCAGCTTACCGTTACAAAACGAGGCAGGGATGAGTATATTAACATAACTGCCTAATTCATGAGCATGGATGTGTGAAATAATAGGAATATCATTTGGCAAGACTTTATTTTTCTTAATTAGACCAGATGCTGCGGGGAGGAACTTCTGGACCGACTCTTCCGGAAACACACTATCACAGAAAAAGAGGTTAGTGGGGGTTTCTTTTTTTTTCTCGTTTCTAAAAACTAGAAACATGAAAAGACATTAGAGCAAGATAACATGTACAATAATATAATAATAATAATAATATATAGTATTAACAACAAATTAATAATAATAATACATATATTAGTAATACTAAAAAATAGAAAATACTGTACTTTATTAATACTAGTAAATTAAAAAAATACAGTATATAATAAAATGCTATAAAATAAATAAATACTAATACTAATTGCCTTACTCTGCTAAATACTCTCAGGGCTCCTCATTCTCTCCTATCCTCTTGCTGTTTTCTCCTTAAAGCTTCTCTTACCTTTCTCTCCTGAGCAAATCTTCCCATTCTCTTCTCTCAGATACTCTTTCTATTCTGATCTTTTAGCTCCTCTTATTGTTCTCTCAGCTTCTCCTCTGGCTCTCCTCTCAGCTCTTCTTCTCAACCTCTCCTCTTCAGGCTCTGCCTCTCTGCTCCTCATCGATTTCTCCTCTGGGCCCCTCTTCTGGCTCTCTCATCTGTGCTCCTTTTCGGTCCCTCTCCTCTGGGCTCCTCTTCTGGCTCTCTCCTCCCAGATCTTATTTTGGCTCTCTCCTCTCATCCCCTCTTCTGGCTCTCTCCTCTGGGCCCCTCTTCTGGCTCTCTCATCTGTGCTCCTCTAAGGTCCCTCTCCTCTGGGCTCCTCTTCTGGCTCTCTCCTCTGGGCTCCTCTTCTGGCTCTCTCCTCTGGGCTCCTCTTTTGGCTCTCTCCTCTGGGCTCCTCTTCTGGCTCTCTCCTCTGGCCTCCTCTTCTGGCTCTCTCCTCTGGACTCCTCTTATGGTTCTCTCCTCTGGACACCTCTCCTGGCTCTCTCCTCTGGACACCTCTCCTGGCTCTCTCCTCTGGACACCTCTCCTGGCTCTCTCCTCTGGACACCTCTCCTGGCTCTCTCGTCTGGGCTCCTCTTCTGGCTCTCTCCTCTGTGCTCCTCTTCTAGCTGGCTCTCTCCTCTGTGCTCCTCTTCTGGCTGACTCTCTCCTCTGGGTTCCTCTTCTGGCTCTCTCCTCTGGTCTCCTCTTCTGGCTCTCTCCTTTGGACTCCTTATGGCTCTCTCCTCTAGGCTCTTCTTCTGGCTCTCTCCTCTAGGCTCTTCTTCTGGCTCTCTCCTCTTAGCTCTTTTGCTGGATCTCTCCTTTCAACTCTTCTTCTGAATCTCTTCTGTCTGCTCTAGTACTGGCTCTCTCCTCTGGACCCCTCTTCTGACTCCCTCCTCTCATTTCGTCTTCTGGATCTATCCTCTCAGCTCTTCTTCTGACTGTCTTCTCTCAATTCCTCTTCTGGCTCTTTCTTTTGAGTCCCTCTTCTTGGTCTCTCCTCTCAGCTCCTCTTCTGGCTCTCTCCTTTCATCTGCTAATCTGACTCTCATCTCATCTCCTCTTCTGACTTTCTCCTCTGAGTTCCTCTTTTTGATCTCTCCTCGCATCTTGTCTTCTGGCTCTTTCTTCTCATCTTCTCTTCATGACTTCGCCTCTCATCTCCTCTTCTGGATCTCGCCTCTCATTTTCTCTTCTGGCTATCTTCTCAGCTCATCTTCTTGATCTACCCTCTCATATTCTCTTCTGCCTTTCTCTTCTCATCTCCTCTTCTTGATCTCTCCTCTCATCTTCTCTTCTGGCTCTCTCCTCTGACCTGCTCTTCTGGCTCTCTTCTCTCATCTTCTTTTCTGGCTCTCTCCTCTGGCCTGCTCTTATGACTCTCTCCTCTCATCTTCTCTTCTGCCTCTCTCCTCTCAGTTCCTCCTTTGGCTCTTTTCTCTCAGCACCTCTTCTCTTTTGGTCTTCTCAGCTTCTCTTTCCGTTTTCTCCTCTCATCTCTTCTCAGCTTCTCTTTCCGTTTTCTCCTCTCATCTCTTCTCAGCTCTGAGTAAAGAGTGTAATGTTCTTTATTCCTATGTGTGCAGGTGAAGCTGTATATCAGACAACTCCTCGAAGCTGTTGCTTATCTTCATGAAAAAAACATTCTTCATCTGGACATCAAGGTAAATGTACCTCATTAATTTATCTGTTGCAAATTTTCGGATTCTAGTTTCTTCACATTTGAAAATGACACAGAAGGAGGAATGGGTGTACAGTGAGTCTGACTAATGCAGATCAGACTGGGGTTCTCTGTCTCCTTCTGCCCCTAAAAGACACAGGGTAACTTAAATATAGGAGGGGCCGGGGGACAAGGAGATTCCAGTGTTCTCCAAGGTAAGCTGGGTTCCACAAGCCCCCAATCCAAAGTGATTCCCGTCACAGGCAGCCAATGATTCCATAACAGAAAATTAGTCACTTTACACAGCTGTAGAAAATGTAAAATTTAGCTTTTTCCATAGTGATAGTGGTGAGTTAGTACCTGTAACAGCACCCCAAATGGGACAGGGGTTAAAGCCGTTTAGGATATTCCATTTCCAAACACAACGCAGCTACCGACACACCACAGTCAGGCAAACGAACCCCAATAATGAGACACACAGCTCTGTTTGAGGTTCAACAGGAAAGACAATCTTTATTGAGAAAGCAGGGTCTTATATACACAAAAAGAATACTGCAGTAACCAAATGAACAATGATCCAACTCCACCCACAACATCATACAATGCTTACCTAATGAGCCCCCCCATACACATCTTTTAGTAGACATCCTGACTCCGACTCAGACCTAATTTACATGAGCTAATTAACTACAGCTGATGATTTAGACACATGACCTTTAGGCTGTCTGTTAACTTGCGATACACATTATCATCAATAGACCTTCACACAATACAGGGTCAATTAGCCCAAACCACAATGAAAGATCCTTAGAAGCCATCCTAGATTCATTTATATCACAACAGACAGACAGGTGGGCTTGTCCATTAATTTCTGGCTCATGCTTTTTAAGAGCTTCTGGATTCCACGGGCCCCCCCCCCCCGTTACAGTACCCAACTATTGTTTTTGGATGGGGTGCGGAATGGTCAGATCTTCAGTCAACTTTTGTTAATGGTGTTGTCACTGGTTATTTATTGTCCTGAACTTTTTCCTTGCCTGGACAAGATATTTTCCAGGTTTCTGTGGCATTAGATATGGCACAACATCTGATTCTCAGGAATGAGTCAGCTGTCTGCATTATTGCCACCTGTTACATATCACAAGAAGGTCTTCCAGCTCCGAAAAGCCTGGATCCTACAGTTCTCAGTCATATAGTGCCTTGCAAAATTATTCACCCCCTTTGCTTTTACAGATTGTGTTACTATACAGCAGGGGTGTCAAACGTAATTTCATGGTGGGCCGCTTCAGCATTATAATTGCCCTCAAAAGGGCCGTTTGTATGTGTAAGATTAGATGTCCAGCGCATCCCCTCCCCTTACATTAGATGTCAAGGGCCCCCCCACCATCAGAAGTTGAGTCCCCCACTCTCCCTTACATCACAGTGCACCCCCCTTTCCTTATGCTGCTGCTGGGAAGAAGCTGGATACATTGCTTAAAAGCAGAAATTAAGGGTCTGGAGAAGGACCAGGGAAGGACTGGAGCTCTCCTGCAGCAGCGGGAGAGGTGTGAGGGCCACATGAAATGGCCTGGAAGGCCGGATTTGGCCCGCGGGCCTTGTGTTTGGCATCTGTGCATTACAGCCTTAAGTTCAATGTTTTTTTAATCTGAATTATATGTGATGGATCAGAACACAATAGTCTAAGTTGGTGAAGTAAAATTAGAAAAATATATACATAAAACTATTTCTCAGAAATAAAAAAATGATAATTGGCATGTGCATATGTATTTACCCCCTTTGTTATGAAGCCCATAAAAAGCTCTGGTACAACCAATTACCTTCAGAAGTCACATAATTAGTGAAATGATGTCCACCTGTGTGCAATCTAAGTGTGGCATGACCTCTCATTACATAGACACACCTTTTTGAAAGGCCCCAGAGGCTGCAACACCTAAGCAAGAGGCACCACTAACCAAACACTGCCATGAAGACCAAGGAACTCTCCAAACAACTAAGGGACAATGTTGTTTAGAAGTACAAGTCAGGGTTAGGTTATAAAAAAAATATCCAAATCTTTGATGATGCCTAGGAGCCCCATCAAATCTATCATCATATAACCAAATGGAAAGAACATGGCACAACAGCAAACCTGCCAAGAGACGGCAAGGAGGGCATTAATCAGAGAGGAGCACAGAGACCTAAGGTAAACCTGGAGGAGCTGCAGAGTTCCACAGCAAAGACTGGAGTTTCTGTACATAGGACGGCAATTAGCCGTACGCTCCATAGAGTTGGGCTTTATGGGGGAGTGGCCAGAAGAAAGACATTACTTTCAGCAAAAAACAAAATAGCATGTTTTGAGTTTGTGAAAAGGCATGCGGGACCAAAATGTATGGAGGAAGGTGCTCTGGTCTGAGACTCACAAAATGTATGGAGGAAGGTGCTCTGGTCTGAGACTCCCAAAATGTATGGAGGAAGGTGCTCTGGTCTGAGACTCCCAAAATGTATGGAGGAAGGTGCTCTGGTCTGACTAGACTAAGATTGAACTTTTTGGCCATCAAAGAAAATGCTATTTCTGGGGCAAACCCAACACATCACATCACCCAAAGATCACCACCCCCACTGTGAAACATGGTGGTGGCAAAATCATGCTGTGGGGATGTTTTTCAGCAGTCGGGACTGGGAAACTGGTCAGAGTTGAGGGAAAGATGGATGGTGCTAAATACAGGGATATTCTTGAGCAAAACCTGTACCCCTCTGTGTGTGATTTGAGGCGAGGACGGAGGTTCACCTTCCAGCAGGACAATCACCCCAAACACACTGCTAAAGCAACACTTGAGTGGTTTAAGGGGAAACATGTAAATGTGTTGGAATGGCCTAGTCAAAGCCCAGACCTCAATCTAATAGAAAATCTGTGGTCAGACTTAAAGATTTAAGTCAAAAACTTGAAGGAGCTGGAGCAGTTTTACAAGGAGGAGGAATGGGCAAAAATCCCAGTGGTAAGATGTGGCAACTCATAGAGACTTATCCAAAGCGACTTGGAGCTGTGTAGGTGGCTCTACAAAGTATTGACTTTAGGGGGGTGAATAGTTATGCACATTGATTTCTTCTGTTATTTTGTCCTATTTGTTGTTTGCTTCACAATAAAAAAAATCTTCAAAGTTGTGTGCGTGTTCTGTAAATTAAACTATACAAATCCTCAAACAATCCATGTTAATTCCAGGTTGTGAGGCAACAAAACACAAATAATGCCAAGGGGGTGAATACTTTTGCAAGGCACTGTAGCTGTTTAACAATGAAGTTCGCAGATTAAAACTGTCTTTGCTCATATGAAGAACAAAAAAAAAACATTATTTTCTTCTAATGTGTTTCGTTAATCTGCCACGTTCCCTTCTTCCAGCCTTCCAACATCCTGATGGTTCACACCGATAAGGAAGACATTAAACTCTGCGACTTTGGATTCTCCCAGAAGATAATCCAGTCTGAGTTCCAGTACAGCAAGTACGGCTCGCCGGAATTTGTCCCCCCAGAAATCGCCGCTCAGGCGCCTGTATCCAAGTCTTCTGATATCTGGTAAATATTATAACTGTGTGTATGATTGACTTCAACTTTGCTAAAGCACCTCTTTAACCACTTAAGACCCGGACCATTATGCAGGTTAAGGACCTTGCCCCTTTTTTGCGATTCGGCACTGCGCTGCTTTAACTGACAATTGTGCGGTCGCGCAACATGGCTCCCAAACAAAATTGCCGTCCTTTTTTTTCCCACAAATAGAGCTTTCTTTTGGTGGTATTTGATCACCTCTGCGGTTTTTATTTTTTGCGCTATAAACAAAAATAGAGCGACTTTTTGCTATAATTAATATCCCCCAAAAAATATATAAAAAAACGTTTTTTTCCCCTCAGTTTAGGCCGATACGTATTCTTCTACATATTTTTGATTAAAAAAATCGCAATAATCGTTTATCGATTGGTTTGCGCAGAATTTATAGCGTTTACAAAATAGGAGATAGTTTTATTGCATTTTTATTAATATAATTTTTTTTTACTACTAATGAAGGCGATCAGCGATTTTTTTCGTGACTGCGACATTATGGCGGACACATCGGACAATTTTGACACATTTTTGGGACCATTGTCATTTTCACAGCAAAAAGTGCTATAGAAATGCACTGTTTACTGTGAAAATGACAATTGCAGTTTGGGAGTTAACCACTAGGGGGCGCTGTATGGGTTAAGTGTGGCCTCATGTGTGTTTCTAACTGTAGGGGGCAGGGCTGAACGTGTGACGTCATTGATCGTCTTTCCCTATATCAGGGAACAGACGATCAGTGACACTGCCACAGTGAAGAACAGGGAAGGTGTGTTTACACTCACCTCTCCCCGTTCTTCAGCTCCGGTGACCGATCGCGGGACACCGGCGGCGATCGGGTCCGCTGGTCCCACGGGCACAGTTAAGGAGCTTAGGACCGGGTCGCGAGCGCACTGCCGGCGGCGCGCTCGCGACCCCACAGCTGGGATTAAAGAGACACGTACAGGTACATGATTGTGCCCAGCCGTGCCATTCTGACGACGTATATCTGCGTGAAGGGGTCCTTAAGTGGTTAATACAATACTTGTTTTATTTGCTTTATTTTATTTTTTTTGTCGCATTTCATTGCTGCCAATCTCTTGCAGCCTCTTCTGCGACAACCTTTTGTGAATTTGGGTATACCCTGTATTCAATGTTTTTTTTTTTGCAAAACCATGGACCACTGATGGTCCACAAGAAAATGTTGGCGGTCCCCAGGAGTTCTGCTGAAAATCAACATTGTTGGTGGAAAAATCCAGTAAATTCAAAAATTTGGAATTCGGAAATTCAAAAATTCAGAATTCGCAAATTCAAAAGTTCGTAAATCCGAATTCAGAATTTTCAAATTTCCGATTTTCGAATTTCCGAATTTTTCGAATTCCTGATTTTCGAATTTCTGATTTGCGAATTTCTAAATTTCGAATTTTAAAAAATTCAGAAATTTTTAAATTGAAAAAAAAAAAAAGAAATGCAGTAAAATTTGAAATAATAACTATTAAATTATAGGTATCGGAATTTCAAATTTCAAATTCGACTGTTAGTGAATGTAACGAATACAAATTTATCTGAGGTTACGAATTATCCGAAATAACAGATACCACATCGAAACAAATGGAAGGGAACAAATAATAATAAATAATTATTATCACTATTTATTATTATTAGATGGGTACATTCCATTCGTTTAGATGCGGCATTCATTTTTTCTAGGGCTGTTACTGATCAAAATGTTTGTGTTCGATTAATCATTTTTTATTTTAATCGATTAATCGACTAATTTCGATTAATTATAACGCACATACAGATCCAACAATTTTTAGCTGATCTCCTTGCCGGCTGATATTCCCAGTGCAGCTCCAACCACTGGAAAAATGGATAGCAGGATACAAAAAACACACAAAGGCAGCGCTCAATGGGAATAGCATTAAAACTTTTATAGTCTTCAAGTAGGTAACAAAATAAATATTGCACTGGAGATAAAATCGATGTAGCTTCATAAACTGTAAAATGGTGCGAGTAATACCAAATTGGGAGCAAAACCAGTCATAAAAACATGTAGCTAAGTATGATACTGGTATAAAAATGTGTACAACGATGCTACTGCTGAATCCACATGAGGAGAGGTAACATCAGTCCGTCGGCATGTAGATGTCCCATGAAGGGAACTATCATAACTCCCAGTGGATGGCTGTAGAATCCCAGGGTGATGGAGGGAAGTGATAGAGGGAAGTGTAACAGCCCTTGTGTGTGGCAGATAGTAAGGTCCCGCCGGCATGCAGATATGAAGGCACAGCAAAGGAACCCTTCAGATGGACACGGCAAGCCCCGCCGGTGTCCGTGACGTCACCAGATCTCCGACGGAACTCCCTGAAGCCCAGAAGCTGGCAGAGAGGTGAGTACCAATCAAATGAATTTTGATCGATCAAAAAGATTTTGATCTATCAAAAAAATTAAAGATTAATCGATTAATTAAAAGTAAATTTGCACAGCCCTAATTTTTTCAGATAATTCGTAACTTTGGATAAATTTGTATTCGTTACGTTCACTAACAGCCCAATTTGAAAGAAAATTCCGATAACTATAATTTAATAGTTAGTAATAGTTAAGCTATTATTTGTTAGTTATTTTTTCAGATTTTCAGGTTTTCAAATTTTTGGATTTTCATTCTTTAGAATTTTCAGATTTTCATTTTTATTCATGATTTTTTTGGAATTATCGAATTTCCACATTTCCGAAATTTCTCATTTCGAAATTTTTTATTCCCTAATTTTCGAATTTCCAAATTTCGATATTGTGAAATTTGAACTTTCGAATTTCCTAACTTCGAAATTCCGAAATTTAGAATTTCTGAATTTTCAAATTTCCAAAATGTAGAATTTCCGAAATTTAGAATTACTGAATTTCCGAAATTTAAAATTTCCGAGTTTCCGAAATTTCGGATTTTCAAAAATTCGAAAAAATCGGAATTCAAAAATTCGGAAATTTGAAATTTTGGAAATCGGAAAATCCAACTATTTCGGAAATTTGACATTTCGGAATGAACTAGTTTGTCAAGATTTGCTAAAAAAACGAATTCGGGAACTCAACGAATTGCATATGGTCTAGAATGCACCTGAAAACTAATAGCAATGTTTTTTCTTCTTGCTCCCCAGGCCTGTTGGAGTTATTAGCTACTTATGGTAAGTGTTCATGGTGATTCCATATGAAGTGTGTAGACACATTCCGCCCTCAGCACCGCGATTCTACAAATATCTTTGTGTATCGTCCGCAGTTTGGTTAGCGCTTCCCCATTCGCGGGTCAGAACGACAGAGAGACGCTGATGAATGTACAGCAAGGCAAAATTAGCTGGAGCTGCCCGGGCTTCACCCAGCTAAGTGCCAACGCCCAGGACTTCATGAGACAGGCCATCCAGATGTCTCCGGAGTAAGTGGGATGATGTCTTCTATGTGTCTTCTTCAGGTTGCTTTTTAGGTTCTGAAGTGAAGGATCGGAAACCTCTTTCAGGGTTTACAACAATAACACCCCCCCCCCCCCGAAACAATAGGTCCCTGCCAGCAACCATATCCCCCCAGCAACAATAGATCCCCAACAACAATAAATCCCCCAGCAACAATAGACCCCAGCAACCCTTCCCCCCACAACCCTGAAACAATAACCCTTCCAGCAACAATAGATCCACCATCAACAATAGACCCCTACTGCAAAATACCCCTCCATCAACAGTAGAGCTCCCAGCAACAATAGACCCCCACCAGCAACAATAACCCCCCTGCAAAAAATACCCCTCCAGCAACAATAGAACTTTCCAGCAAAAATAGATCCCTGCCAACAACAACCCCCCCCCCCCAAGCAACAATAAACCCTAGCAACAATAGATCCCCCAGCAACCATATCCTCCCAGCACCAATTAATGCCCCAGTAACAATAGCCTGCCCAGAAAAATTATACCCCCTGCAGCAAAATACCCCTCCATCAACAGTAGACCTCACTAGCAATAATAGACCCCCACCAGCAACAATAAACCCATTGCAAAAAATACCTCTCCAGCAACAATAGCTCCCGTCCCAGCAACTATAGACCCTCCCAGCAATAATAAACCCCCTAAAACAAAATCACCCCCCCACACACACACACACACACACACACCCCCACACACACACATGCAATAACAGACCCCCTGCCACAAAATACCCCTCTAGCAACAATGCCTCCCCACACACAAAAAATAGACCCTACCAGCAACAATAAACCCCCTGCAACAAAATACCCACCAGGATAATTAGACCCCTGCAACAAAATTTCCCTCCAGCAACAATACCCCCCCCCCCCCCCCCCACACACACACACACAAATAGGCCTTACCAGCAGCAACAAACTCCATGCAAAAATAGACCTCCCAGCAACAATTGACCCCCTAGACCTTCCAGCAGTCAGCATCGAGTGACACATCACTGATGTGTCATTCGATCAGTGACATGTCACTAGGAAGAAAGGGGAGAAGTGTTTACACTGACATCTCCCCATTCTTCAGCTCTGTGACCCGATCGCAGGACACCGGCAGACATTAAGTCCGTGGGTCCCACGGACACGGTCACAGAGCTTGCGACAGGGTTGTGAGCGCGCCGCCTGTGCTGCGTGCGTGACCACACTGCGGACATTTAAAGGGGACGTACCTGTACGCCCATTTGCCTGTCCGTGCCAATCTGTCTACGTAATTGTGCGTGCGGTGGTCCTTAGTTGATGGATATCTTCTTCTACCTGCCAACCAAATTGTTCACCCCTAATTTGTGACAATACATATTTAACGTTTTAGTTTTGAATAGAGCGGAGAGGAATTAGAACACCAAGTCGTATTTTTGCTGTCTATGCCCCCTTTAGAGACATTCATCCTCTCCATTTGTCAAATTTACCCACATGGGTTGTCTCCAGAACAATAATGGGGGGATTTTTACAATGGGGACACTAGTTCTGGTGACAACGAGGTATTAGAGGGATTTCCTCTAACTTCCAGATGGGAAAAAAAGACTGACCGGGGTTATTATAACCCTCCCTTACTCCATCCAAAATGTTAAACAAAAAGTTCTACCTTAGGAGCTGTTGCTGTAATTAATTTGCCGCAAGATCAATATTTTTTATACATTTTTTATTTATTTTATTTTTTTATATATATATATATATATATATATATATATATATATATATATATATATGTATATATATAATTATTATTATTATTAAAGGGCCCAGAGGTCCCCAGGGCCCCCAGGTGACAACCCTCCTTTTTTTTATAATTTATTTTTTTACTTTTTTTATATAATTTATTTTTATATATATATATATATATATATATATATATATTTATTTTTATTAAAGGGCTCAGAGGTCCCCAGGGCCCTGGAAGGCAACCCCCTTGTTTTTTTTTTTTTTTTATAAATGTTTATTTATGTTTTTTTTTATTTATTTTTTATTAAAGGGCCCAGAGTTTTTTTTTTTATTAAAGGGCCCAGAGGTCCCGGATGGAAAGCCCCCTTTAAAAAAAAAATATATATATATATATATATAATATATATATTTTTTATATATATATAAATATATATATTATATATATAAATATATATATTATATATATAAATATATACATATATATATATATATATATATATATATATATATTTTTTTTTTCTCTCTATTTCTTTTTATTAAAGGGCACAGAGGTCCCCAGGGCCCTGGATGGCTACCCCCCATTTTTATATATAATTTTCTTTATTTCTTCCCAATTCACGGCAGCAGCCCCCCCCCCCCCCCCCTGCTCAATTTCATGCGGCAGCACCCCCCCCCCCCCCCCCCGGTTCTCTGCTCCAGGGGGCCCATGCCTGAAGCTGTGTAAAATTCCTGATGTGGCGGCCCTGCATGGAACAGATCTGACCCATGAGTGCAAAGCCTATTTGAGTTGAAAGGCCCATGAACACATCCAAACAGATCAGCACTCCTGGCAAACGCCACCATTGGAAGAGTGCCAAATTTGGGAATATATCCTCATCATCCACATCATTTGGTAGACCGCACTATATGACAAGCTATATATATATATATATATTTTTCTGCCACATGTGTATAAAATTCATGTGTTTATTTTCCTACAACAGTGCACGGCCGAGTGCTACACAGTGTCTCCAGCATAAGTGGTTTGTGGTACGTTGTTTTCCTTTATGGGGTTACTTACCTAATTGGTGGTGTCACAGTAGTAGAAAGCCTACTAATCAACTGAGATTTACATTTACATAGAGGTGTGATAAATATTTTTTGGGCAGTGCTTGGACCAAGTGTTAAGTGTTTGTCATTGTCCCAGGAGCTCACAAGCTCAGTCTTTCAAATGTCTGTATGTAATTGTTCTCGATCCCTGGTCATCGATCTGTGTCCTTTTTTTCTGGAACTCCGAGTACCAGTATGTCATGTCTGTTAGAGAAATTAGATGCTTATATTATGATCATTTATGAATGCTTGCAAAAGATTGCTTAGAAGTACAGTGGAACCTCAGTTTAAGAGTAACTTGGTTTGAGAGCGTTTTGATTTGCGAGCAGCTTCTTTTTTTTTTATTCTGACTCAGTTTGCGAGTGTTGACTCGCAAGACGAGCAGAATTCAAGCTAAATAGGCCTGCAGTACCTCATTTGGCCTGAGGTACGGGGGCGCAAAAGCCGAGCAGAACCGAAAATAGGCCTGCAGTACGTCATTTGGCCTGAGGTACGGGGGCGCAGGAGCCGAGAAATGCAGACCATTGGCCTGTAGTACCTAATTTTAGCTGAGGTACGGGGGTGCAGTAAACTAGCTGAAGTGTCCTCGGCCCTTTTTGGCACTCCCTGGCGCCCCCACCTCTGGCCGAATTCGGTATTGCATCCCATAGAAGTCAATACAGAACAAATTGTTTTCATTTCCATTGACTTCAATGGGAAAACTCGCTTTGATATGCGAGTACTTTGGATTACGAGCATTCTCCTGGAACGGACTATGCTTGTAATCCGAGGTTCAACTGTAGAATTATTTCATAGATATAAAGAAAGTCTTAATTTTTAAGTGTTGAAATTCAGGTGACCCCTCTGCTCCATGACAAGTTTACACAGGTGTTCTTGAAAATGTATTAAGAGTTCATTTTAAGTTCACCAATTAGAAAAGGAACAATTTAGCCATAGTTGAAATCTATATAAATCACAGAGATAAGATTAGAGTCTTCAAGGATAAGTGATACAGGTGGTTTAAAATAATTATGTGGAATATGGGAAAGTTATGTACAATACATTAATTAGGTTTGACAGGGTCAAACAAAGGTCTGCTTGTTCCCTCAATAAAACTGTTAAAATACAGTTTTCAATGTATGTATTAAAAATTAGACAATGTTGAATAAAGCAGTTGGCTTTGTATGTATGTATGTGTATATATATATATATATATATATATATATATGTGTGTGTGTATATGATGTAAATGATACAGTATCTTTTTGGGGAACCAATATATATAAATGCATACATATAGGATTATATAGTAAGACATAATGCATACGGTGGGGTTATTGAAAGTTCAATCTCCCAAAAGTCGTAAATCTGTTGGTGGAATCTTATTAGGACGAGGAGGCTTTGGTCTAAGGCCGCGTACACAGGGAGGGACATGTCCGCTGAAACATGTCCGACGGACCGTTTCCAGCGGACATGTCTCCTCCGGATTTTGGTCTGATGGCGTGTACACACCATCAGATCAAAATCCCCGCCGGCAAACAGTGCGGTGACGTGGCGGTGACGTTGACGCCGCCACGTCACCGCACCAGGAAGTAAAAAACTTCCGTGCATGCGATGAATCCATTCGACGCATTTGCGGGCAGATATGTCCGCTGGTGAGTGTACTAACCAGCGGACATATCCGACGGACATGTCTCCGGCAGGGATGGACTGGCCATTGGGACTACAGGGAGTTTCCCGGTGGGCCGATGGCTCAGTGGGCCGGCTTCAGTGACAGCGGTTCGCCGCTCCTCTGTCTCTCCCTTCCCACAGCACTCACCTCCACTCCCTCCCCGCAGTGCTCACCGGGGGGAAAAGAGAATGAGGGGGAGGACCAGCGGAGCAGGGGGACAACAGAGGAGCACGGTGGAGGGGAGAGACAGCTGACTCAACAGCTATGGCCTGGGAGTTTCTCACTTCTGCCTAATCTTGTCCCATAAGGGGGGGCACCAAACTGATTCTTTGCCCCGGGTGAAATGATGTCCCCACTGGTACTTCCTATAAGAGTACCAGTACCAGCCATTCTACTCTTATAAAGTAGAACGGCTATTGAAAGGGGAGAGGGGGCTTGGGTGGAGGGGGAGGGGGTGCGGGAGTTGTCGGGCCGCCATGGGAAAGACCTGTCAAAGTGGGCCAGTCTGGATGAAGTCCAGGGCCAAATATTTGTCCCAGTCCAGCCCTGGTCTCCGGCGGACAAATTTTAAAGCTTGCTTTAAAATTTGTCCGCCGGTCAGACATGTCCGCTAGCCCATACACACGATCGGATTTGTCTGCTGAAACGATCCGTCGGACCAGTTTCAGCGGACAAATTTGATCGTGTGTACAAGGCCTAACACAGCTGGGTGCCAGACTGTCTCTACACAGGTGTTTTTAAGTGGACAAAATCACTTTAAGCCCAGGTTCACACTGGGCTGCGGGAGTGAAGCCGTGCGAGTTCAGCTGAACTCGCACGATTTCACTCCCGCCCGGCAGTCCCGATTTCAGCCGTGATTTAAGAGACATCTGTGCAGGTTTCTGCACAGATGTCAATGTAAATCGCGGGCTGAAATCGCAAAAAGTAGTGCAGAGACTACTTTTTGAAATCGGTGCAGCGCCGCAGATGCAGCGTCGCGCCGATTAGGACAGTGCCATTGCCGGCAATTTGCGGCAAAATCCGCCGTTTTGACATGCGATTTGACATGCCAAATCACATGTCAAAACGCACCAGTGTGAACCAGGGCTTATGAACAAATAGGAATTCTGGGAATAATTAAGTTTGTCTGGTTGTAGGACAGGTGTTACATTGACGTAGATCTTAGCAACCTATCATATCTAGGAGAGATGGATAAGATAAGACTTGTAAAGGTATACAAATGCAAGTTTTCCAATTGTTAGACAAGTCAGATAGGAGCTCATAAGGCTGAACTCTATGGGCCAGATTCAGGTAGATGGGAGCATCTTTGCTCTGGAGTAACGCTTCTCATTTACGTTACGCTGCCGAAATTTTAGGAGCAAGTGCTGTTATTCATGAAGCACTTGCTCCTAAAGTTGCGGCAGCGCATCGCAAATGAGCCGGCGGAATTCAAATTGGGCGGGTACGGGGCGTGTATTATTTAAACTAAGCGTGATCCCGCAGCGAACGTACTGCGCATGCGTCGAGTGTCAATGCATCCCAGTGCGCATGCTCCAAATTCTGTCAGTGAACGTCAATGACGTCACATCCCCATTCATGAAAGTTTTACGCAAGCGACGCAAATTTTTTTTTTCCTGACGCGATGACGATGCCTATACTTAACATAGGATACTCCACTAGGGGGCTGCTTTATCTTTACGCCGCGTATCGCTTACGGAAACGTCGGAAAGTCACTGCGTCGCGCCCGAATACGATTGTGAATTGCCGATTCCCGCTGATTAACATATTTTTTCTGCGTAAATCAGAGGGAACGCCCCCGGCGCCATTTTTTAATTAAAGTTGCGATGCGATGGCGAAATTCAATTGCGCCGATCGCATCGGAACTCCAACCCGGCGTTTCTTGTTTTCTGGTTACAGAAAACAGAAACGCCGGCTTAAAGTGACAGTTAGGCTGGAGTATCACAGATACTCCAGCCTAACTCTACCTGAATCTGGCCCTATGTATGCTGCCCTATTGCACGGGTCATAGAGATCAGAACCAGTGGATTCAGATAGGCTTCTATCAGGCTGACTGTTGCATGGGTGACAGGCGGTCAGAACCAATAGGCAAATATCTGTCCTTTTGTTGCAACTTGTCTCCTCGTACGAGTCAATAAAGAAAACTTCTCGACATGATCCAGAGTGTGGTCTCAGGTAATTTTGATCACATTGTCGCAGGACCCCCAAGCTCATTCTTTCATTGTTTTGTGACCCCCCCTCCCAATGTCAGTGTGTCATTGTTCTGCTACAATAAATGCCAATCTGTCAGTGTTCCCAGACCTAGTGTCGGTGTGTCATTGTTCTACCACCATTTATGTGTCAAAGTGTCCTTGTTCTTGGTCTTCGGGAGTCAATGTATCATTGTTTTTGGGCTCCCAAGTATCTGTTTGTTTTCATTCGGGAACCCCAAGCATCAGGGTTCCATTGTTCTGGGATCTGGAAGTTTAACTGTGGGAGTGTTTCTGGATCACCAGTTATCTGTGTGTCAGTGTTCCATTGTTCTAGGGTCCAAGGTAGCTGATGGGTAGGTGTGATAGTGTTGGACTAATTGGAGTGAGGTGTTAATATTGTTGGATATATCATTGAATTCAATGCTTCTTCACAGGGGCTGATGTGCAGGGCTGGTGCCTTGTAGATGGACCGTGTTCTGGTCTCAGGCTGCTACCTCTTGGAGAATGTTTAGTAAATAGAAAATTTCTGGGATGGATTTTGAGGAGCGCCCATTACAAAAGTTCATGACACAAATAGGTCAATTCAAAGTGTCCCCCCCCCCCCCACAGGACTAAAGTATAGAAAAGGGGAATGTAACATAACTAATTTTATAATTTTTATACAAAATATTATTAGTTATATCACATTTCACTGTTACCTATAACCTAGCCTTGAGGAAGGGGGAGGCATTCCTCCTGAAACCTGTTGGCTTTGTCTTTGTTCAACACTTTGATTTGACTGTTTTGTGTCATGAACTTCCATACTGTGCACTTCTTTATTACAAAAAGGTCAAATAAAAATGTTTCTTGATATAATATGAAGCCAACACATTTCGGCGGAAAAGCCTTCCTCTTTCTCAACACTAGGGTACAGAAAGTGGCAAGTAACATAACTTATTTTATATTTTTTTTATTAGTTATATCACATTTCACTTTTCTGTACCCCAGCCTTGAAGAAGGAGAAGGCATTTCCCCCTGAAACCTGTTGGCTTCATCTGATACCTTTTGTTCAACACTTTGATTTGACTGTTTTGTGTCATGAACTTCCATACTGTGCACTCCTTAATTACAAAAAGGTCAAATTAAAATGTTTCTTGATATCATATGAAGCCAACACATTTCGGGGGAAATACCTTCCTCTTTCTCAAGACTAGGGTACAGAGAAGTGGCACGTAACATAACAAACTTTATAAAAAAAATAATTATTAGTTATATCACATTTCGCTTTTCTGTACCCCAACCTTGAAAAAGGGGGAGGCTTTACCCCCGAAACCTGTTGGCTTCATCTGATACCTTTTGTTCAACACTTTGATTTGACTGTTTTGTGTCATGAACTTTCATACTATGCGCTCCTTAATTACAAAAAGGTCAAATAAAAATGTTTCGGGGAAAATGCCTTCCTCTTTATCAAGACTAGGGTACAAATCTGGTGCAGCTGTGCACGGTAGCCAATCATTTATTTGTCAAAGCTTAACCACTTATCTTAAACTCAATGGTTCGAAAACAGAGCTTCTCCTATTTCACGCAAACAGGAAAAGTCACCCCACCTCAACTTGGACACCCCCGCCCATTCTGGGAAAAATTATCGCCCCGAGCGCCAAAGTCAAAAGTCTCGGAGTCATTTTCGACTCCCACATGACAATGGGTGCACAAATAGGGGCGGTAGTCAGCGGATCCCACCATCTGCTGCGCCTAGTAGTCAGCGGATCCCATCATCTGCTGCGCCTAGTAGTCAGCGGATCCCACCATCTGCTGCGCCTACTACGCCGACTTACCCCCTTTATCCCTAAAAAGGACATTGCAGTAGTGGTGGGAACAATCATCAATTCCAGACTCGACTATGCAAATGCCCTCTATCTAGGACTCCCCAAATACCAAATCTCTCGTCTGCAAGTCGTTCAAAATACGGCCGCTCGATTAGTGACCGGCAAAAAACCATGGGAGTCAATCTCCCTTTCGCTTAGCTTCACTGGCTACCAGTGAAAGATAGAATCACTTTTAAGGCACTCTGCCTTACACACAAGTGTATTTAAGGAAACGCTCCCCAATATCAATGCGAAAAAATAAAAGCCCATAACCCCAATCGCACTCTGCGATCCACAAATCAAAACCTAGTGCAAATACCAAAGGCCAGATACAAATCCAGAGGAGATCAGAGATTTGGTGTCCAAGGACCGCGACTGTGGAATGCACTACCAACTACCATCCGACTGGAGTCTGACCACTTGGCCTTCAGGAGAATGATTAAAACTAGGGTTGTCCTGATACCAATACCAGTATTGGTATCGGGACCGATACCGAGTATTTGCGAGAGTACTTGTACTCCAGCAAATACCCCCGATACCTAAATAGAATACTCCCCCCCCCCCCCCGAGAAGGGGAGTGTCTATACATGGTGCGGCAGGCATTACAAGTATTCATGTGGGGGAACGAAATGTGGGGGCTTGTGGGGGACAGGACATGGCTGCATCTGTGGGGGCATGGCGCAATATGTGGGGGAATGGCTGCAATAGGGGGATTAATGCGGCGGTATGCGGCGGCATCATATCTACTACTACAGGTATGGGGGACATGGCTGCATCTGTGGGGGACAGGACATGGCTGCATCTGTGGGGGACATGGTCGCAATATGTGGGGGACATGGCTGCAATATGTGGGGGACATGGCTGCAATATGGGGGATGGCTGCAGGACATGGCTGCATCTGTGGGGGACATGGCTGCAATATGTGGGGGACATGGCTGCAATATGTGGGGGACATGGCTGCAATATGGGGGACAGGACATGGCTGCATCTGTGGGGGACATGGCCGCAATATGTGGGGGACATGGCTGCAATATGTGGGGGACATGGCTGCAATATGGGGGACAGGACATGGCTGCATCTGTGGGGGACATGACTGCAATATGTGGGGGACATGGCTGCAATATGTGGGGGACATGGCTGCAATATGGGGGACAGGACATGGCTGCATCTGTGGGGGACATGACTGCAATATGTGGGGGACATGGCTGCAATATGTGGGGGACATGGCTGCAATATGGGGGACAGGACATGGCTGCATCTGTGGGGGACATGACTGCAATATGTGGGGGACATGGCTGCAATATGTGGGGGACATGGCTGCAATATGTGGGGGACATGGCTGCAATATGTGGGGGACATGGCTGCAATATGTGGGGGACATGCATGCTGCTGGGGGCATCTGCAATATGGGGGACATGGCTGCATATGTGGGGGACATGCATGGCTGCATCTGTGGGGGACATGGCTGCATATGTGGGGGACATGCATGGCTGCATCTGTGGGGGGGACATGGCTGCAATATATGTGGGGGGACATGGCTGCAATATGTGGGGGGACATGGCTGCATATGTGGGGGACATGGCTGCAATATGTGGGGGACATGGCTGCATTTGGGGACACATTTAAAAAAAAGTATCAGTAATCGGTATCGGCGAGTACTTGAAAAAAAGTATCGGTACTTGTACTCGGTCCTAAAAAAGTGGTATCGGGACAACCCTAATTAAAACTCATCTCTTCTGAGGTAAAGGGTTTCCTTATCGAAGGAATGGAAGCAGCGCCCAGAGGCGATTTAGTTCGCAAGTGTTGCGCTCTATAAGTTTTTCACTCACTCACTTCCAAACAGGGCACTTTTCCCCCCTTCCCGCCCAGGCCAATTTTCAGCTTTCAGCGTGGTCACACTTTGAATGACAGTTGCGCGGTTATGCAACACCGTACCCATATAAATTTGTTATCATTTATTTCACACAAATAGATCTTTCTTTTCTTTTATCAACACATTTTTTTTGTTTGTTTTTTTGCTAAACAAACAAACAAAAGACCGATATTTTACTTTTTGACAGTTTGTTAAAAAAAAATGGCAAACGGAAATTTTTTCCCCTTCACTGATGTGCCCTGATGAGGTTGCTCTCTTGGGCACTGTTAGGCTGCACTGATTGGCACTGATGAGGTGGCACTGGTGGGGACAAATTATAAGGCACTGGTGGGCACCGATAAGACTGCGCTAATAGGGGGCACTGATATGTGGCGCTGATTAGCACTGCTAGGTGGCACTGATGGGCATTGATCGCCACTGATGGACATTGATCGCCACTGATGGGCACTGATAGGCTGCACTGATGGGCACTGATGAGGCGGCACTGGTGGACACTAATGATGAGGCACTGGTGGGCACTGATGAGACTGCACTGATAGGCGTCACTGATAGGTGGTGCTGATTAGCACTGATAGGCGGCACTGAGAGGGGCATTGATGGGAACTGATAGATGGCACTGGTGGGGACTAATGATAAGGCACTGGTGGGCACTGATAAGATTGCACTAATAGGCGTCACTGATGGGCACTAATAGGTAGCACTGATAGGCAATAATCGGCACTGATGGGCACTAATAGGCTGCACTGATGGGCACTGATGAGGCGGCACTGGTGGACACTCATGAGGTGACACTGGTGGACACTAATGATGCAGCACTTGTGGGCACTGATGAGACTGCACTGATAGGCATCACTTATAGGTGGTGGTGGTGGTGGTGGTGATTAACACTGATAGGTGGCACTAAGAGGGGCATTGATGGGCACTGATAGGTGGCACTGGTGGGGTACTAATGATAAGGCACTGGTGGGCACTGATAAGACTGCACTAATAGGTGTCACTGATGGGCACTGATAGGTGGCACTGATTAGCACTGCTAGGCAGCACTGATGGGCACAGAGGTGGCACTGATGGGCACTGATAGGCGGCACTGATGAGGCGGCACTGGTGGGCACTAATGAGGCAGCACTGGTGGGCACTAATGAGGCACTGGTGGGCACTAATGAGGAGGCACTGGCGGACACTAATGAGGAGGCACTGATGGGCACTGAGAGGGGCACTGATAGGTGGCACTGATAAGGGCACTTGTGATTGTGATTTATCCTCTGGATACTGGGATCGCAGAGTGTGGCGTGGCGGGCGCAATCACGGGGGGCTGTCATATGACGGCCTCACAGAACTAGCCGGCCATGCTGTAGCCATCATTCAGCTATAGCGCGGTCAGCAAGCGGTTAATTGAACAAGCTGAAGTTAGAAGCTGATTGGCCGCAATGCACAGCTGCACCAGATTTTGCTCTCTCCGATTTTAGTAAATCAACCCCAATGTGTTGAAACTGATGTTAGAAATGATAAAGTGATCAGAGGCTCTGACTTTATTCCAGGAGATTTCCAGTCCAGAGGACACACAGCCAGTCAGCTCCAAGAACCTCCGCTTCCTTGTTGCCCGCAGCCGGTGGCAGGTGAGAGATTTTCTATCTCTACTACAAAGAACTGTCTTAGTAATCATGTCGTGGATTCGCCCTTTATAAAATGTGCATTTGTACAATGAAATTTGACATAATCTAAAATCGAAGAAAAGATCAACCACTTAAGCCCCGGACCATTATGCAGGTTAAGGACCCTGCCCCTTTTTGCGATTCGGCACTCCGTCGCTTTAACTGACAATTGCGCGGTCGTGCGACGTGGCTTCCAAACAAAATTGGCGTCCTTTTTTCCGCACAAATAGAGCTTTCTTTTGGTGGTATTTGATCACCTCTGCGGTTTTTATTTTTTTGTGCTATAAACAAAAATAGAGCGACAATTTTAAAAAAAATCAATATTTTTTACTCTTTGCTGTAATAAATATCCCCCAAAAATATATAAAAAATAATAAATACATTTTTCCTCAGTTTAGGCCGATACGTATTCCTCTACATATTTTTGGTAATTTTTTTTTGCAATAAGCATATATTGATTGGTTTGCGCAAAATTTATAGGGCCAGATTCAGAACGTATTTACGTTGGCGTATCTAGAGATACGCCGCGTAAATACTAAGAATAGCCGGCGTATATTTTTTCTGTATTCAGAAAACAAGATACGCCGGAATTCTGCTAAGATACGAGCGGCGCAAGTCTGTTGCACCAGCATATATTAGTTGCATATTTACGCTGGCCGCTAGGTGGCGCTTTCTATCGTTTTACGCATAAAATATGCAAAAGAGCTAGATACGCCGATTCACGAACGTACTTGCGGCCGGGCGTCGTAGTTTACGTCGTTTGCGTAAGCGTTAGTCCGGCGTAAAGTTACCCCTGCTATAGGAAGCGCAGCCAATGCTAAGTATGGACGTCGGGACAGCGTCGAATTGTACGTCGTTTACGTTGTTTGCGTAAATTGTTCGGGAATGGGGCTCGACATAATTTACGTACACGTCGTTTACATTGACTAGTTGCGACGTGATTTCATGCATGCGCACTGGGATACGTCCGTTCAGATACAGACACGTATACGGATACGTTCAGAAAATACGTAAATTGCGTGGGGTCATGATTCATTTACATGAATCACGCCCCCACATTACTAATTTGAATTAGGCGCCCTTACGCCGGACACTTTACGATACGCCGCCGCAAATTACAATGCAAGTGCTTTCTGAATAAGGCACTTGCCCATAAAAGTTGTGGAGGCGTAGCGTAAAGAGCATACGCTACACCGCCGGATAGATACATAATTGTTTCTGAATCTGGTCTATAGCGTTTACAAAATAGGGGATAGTTTTATTGTATTTTTATTCATTTTTTTTTTTTACTACTAATGGTGGCGATCAGCAATTTTTTTCATGACTGCGACATTATGGCGGACACTTCGGGCAATTTTGACACATTTTTGGGACCATTGGCATTTTCACAGCAAAAAGTGCACTGATTACTGTGAAAATGCCAATTGCGGTTTAGGAGTTAACCACTAGGGGGCGCTTTAGGGGTTAAGTGTGACCTCATTTGTGCTTCTAACTGTAGGGGGGCATGGCTAGACGTGTGACGTCAGTGATCGCCTTTCCCTATATCAGGGAACAGACGATCAGTGACAAGCCACAACGAAGAACGGGGAAGGTTTGTTTACACTCACCTCTCCCCATTCTTCAGCTCCGGTGGCCGATCGCGGGACACAGGTGGCGATCGGGTCCGTGGGTTCCACGGGCGTGGTCACGTGGGCTTCGGACCAGGTCGTGAGCACGCCGTCAGTGGCTCCCTTGTGACCCCACGGCTGGACCTTAAAGAGACACGTACAGGTACGTGATTGTGCCCAGCCGTGCCATTCTGCCGACGTATATCGTCGGTAGGGGGTCCTTAGGTGGCTTGACAAGTCAATTCTCAACAGGGGGTCCATGAAACCTTAGGGTCCCTCCAGAGGTTGCTAGGTGTTCCTTGAGCCTGTGGGCGATCGACCTTCCGTTTGATGATACATGGATAGTTCTGGGTCCAACGCCACTTGGCAAAGCCGGCCACGTGACACACCAATGGTCTTTTCAGCTGCTTGAAAGAGGGGGGCATTCTGGGTAATATTCTTCCCACTAACCATCAATTTAAGGGCGATTCTTCTCACTGTCTCCCAATAATTTATTTAAGCAGGGGTTCCCTGAGACCTGAAGTTTATTTCAATGATTCCTCTAGGGCAGGGGTCTCCAAACTTTCTAAGCAAGGGGCCACTTTACTGTCCTTCAGACTTTAGGGAGGCTGGATTAAGTCCATTGGAAGTAGAAAAGGTCCTGATGTCAGTGGGGGAAAAAAACAATGCCCCTTTGGTATCTGTGGAAGGAATTGTGCCCCACCATTGGTGTAAGAGGGAGGAATTGTACACAGCCACCGGGATTGGTGTTAGTGGGAAAATTGTGCCCCACCATTGGTGTAAGAGGGAGGAATTGTGCCCAACCCCCAGCATTGGTGTCAGTGGGAGGAATTGTGCCCCAGCATTGGTGTCAGTGGGAGGAATTGTGCCCCATCATTGGAGTTAGTGGGAGGGATTGTGCCTTATCATTGGTGTCAGTGGGAGGAATTGTGCCCCATTACAGGTGTCTTTGGGACCCATTTTTGATGTCATTGGGAGGAATCCTGTCCATCATTGGTGTCATTGGATACACTGGATGCCATAAATGCAGCCCTACTACAGTCAGCCGACTTAGTAGCACCGAAACGCCAAGCCCGTATCCGGAAAAACAAGTGCGGCTGGTTCAATAACCAGCTGTCACTACTGAAGCAAGAGCGCAGAAGGGCGGAAGCCGCCTGGAAACACAGCGCCTCAGAAGAGAACCTCATCTGCTACAAGGCCATAACAAGAAAATATCACAAATAAATTTTCCAAGCCAAGAAACATAATTTTTCTAAGGCCATCAATAGCGCCTTAAATCGCCCCCGTGAACTCTTCAAGTTGGTTACTCAGACCATGAATCCAGGCTGTCTTGAGGCCCCCAATTCAGACACCCAAGAATTTTGCGATGAATTATCGGATTTCTTCATCAATAAAATTGAGGGAATCCGGGAAAGCATTCATCAAAACAATACCCCCTGCAACACCCCCCTTGATCAACCTCGCAACATCGATAGAAACCATCTACAATCAACCAAGTTCACTCTGGAACCCATCTCCATCGATGCCACAAAAAATATCATCGACACTTTGTGAAACAGCACAGCGCCTAATGATATTATCCCCACTAAACTGCTGAAGGAATGCGCCGACATCCTGGCACCACCTATCATGCAGCTTATAAACCAGTCATTCAGGGAAGGCATAGTGCCCTCCCTGCTGAAAGAGGGCACTATCCAGCCCATCTTGAAGAAACCCACCCTAGACCCCAAAGACCCTACTCACCGCCGTCCCATAACAGGCCTAAACGTCCTCTCAAAGATGATGGAGAAAGCAGTGGTACAACAGCTGCAACAGCATCTAGATACCCATAATCTACTTGATCCATTTCAATCCGGTTTCCGTCCCGGACGACACACTTGAGGCCGCAGACGAAGGAGAATCTTGTCTCCTGGTTCTGTTGGACCTAAGTGCAGCCTTCGATACAGTAGACCACAAACTACTACTGACTCGATTGGCTGAAGTAGCCAAAGTCGCAGAAAGTGATCTATCATGGTTCTCCTCCTTTTTGGAAAACCGATCACAAACAGTAAAATTAGGATCTTTTACTTCAGAAAAACGCACAGTGTCATGTGGAGTCCCTCAAGGATCACCCCTGTCACCGGTGCTCTTCAACATCTATCTTCGCCCTCTCTTCGAAATCATCAGTAGCCAACAGCTGCTTTACCACTCTTATGCAGACGACACGCAACTGTACTTTCGCATCTGCAACAAAAAGGATCATCATCTCAGTTTAGAGAATTGTCTCTCTTTGATAGAAAACTGGATGACAAAGAGTTATCTTAAACTCAACAGCTCCAAAACAGAACTTCTTCTGTTTCATGCAAGTCGCAAGAGTCAACTTGCAACAACCTGGACACCCCCCCCCCCATTCTGGGCCAGATCATCACCCCTAGCTGCAAAGTCAAAAGTCTCGGAGTCATCTTTGACACCAACATGACAATGGACGCACAAATAGGGTCAGTAGTCAGCGGATCACACCATCTGCTGCACTTACTACGTAGACTTATTCCCTTTATCCCCAAAGAAGACGTAGCAGTCGTGGTAGGAACAATTGTGAACTCCAGACTGGACTATGCAAATGCCCTTTACCTCGGACTCCCCAAGTACCAAATCACTCGTCTGCAAGTCGTTCAAAATACGGCCGCCAGACTGGTGACTGGGAAAAAACCCTGGGAATCAATCTCACCTTCACTGAGATCCCTTCACTGGCTGCCAGTAAAAGACAGAATTGCTTTCAAAGCACTCTGTCTGACACATAAGTGCATCCATGGGAAGGCTCCGCAATATCTATGCGAAAAGATAGAAGTCCACAATCCCAATCGCATTCTGCGATCCACCGACCAAAATCTGGTCAAGATACCCAAAGCCAGATACAAGTCCAAAGGAGAAAGAAGGTTTGCTGTCCAGGGTCCCAGACTATGGAACGCCTTACCAACCAGCATTCGGTTGGAGGAAAACCACCTGAGCTTCAGAAGACAGATAAAAACTCTGCTCTTTTGATGACCAGAGAGACAGAAACAACAAGCGCCCAGAGGCGATTCAGTTCGCATGTGCCGCGCTATATAAGTTTTTCATTCATTCATTCATTCATTCATTGGGAGGAATTGTGCCCCTTCATTGGTGTCAATGAGGGTAATTATTGTTGGTATCAGGGCCAGGGGTCAAGGGCCACAGATTGGAGACATCCGCTGTAGGGTAAGAAGAAAGGTTGAGAAATACACTTTAACCACTTAAGGGCCGCCTAACGACGATATACGCCGGCAGAATGGCATGGCTGGGCACAGGCACGTACAGGTACGTCGCCTTTAAGAGCCCAGCTGTGGGTCGCACGTGCACTCGTGACCCGGTCCGAAGCTCCGTGACCGCGCCCATGGGACCCGCGGACACGGTCGCAACCGGGGTCCCGCGATCGATCACAGGAGCTGAAGAACGGGGAGAGGTAAGCGTAAACACAGCTTTCCCCGTTCTACTCTGTGGCAGTGTCACTGATCGTCTGTTCCCTGATATAGGGAACGACGACCAGCGACGTCACACGTCCAGCCCTGCATCCCTACAGTAAGAATCACTCCCTTAGGGCACACTTAACCCCTCAGCGCCCCCTAGTGGTTAACCCCTTCACTGCCATTGTCATTTTCACAGTAATCAGTACATTTTTATAGCACTTTTTCGCTGTAAAAATGACAATGGTCCCAAATATTCCTAGTAAAAAAAAAAAAATATTAATGAAAATGCCATAAAACTATCCCCTATTTTGTAGACGCTATAACTTTTGCGCAAACCAATCAATAAACGCTTATTGCGATTTTTTTTTTTAATCAAAAATATGTAGAAGAATACGTATCGGGCTAAACTGAGGAAAAAAATCTTTTAATATATTTTTTGGGGATATTTATTATAGCAAAAATTAAAAAATATTGCTTATAAAATAATATTGCTTATAATAAAATTGCTAATAATATAATAATATTGCTAATAATATTGCTTATAATAAAAATATTGCTTTAAAAAATAAGCTTATATGAGTAGGACTCATTTTACTAAATAACTGGAAACACTCGCCTTATATGTATGTTATAATTTTATTACCTATACTTTCATCTTTTGCTATAATTACTCACTTTAAACAGTGCATTGAGATGATGGCTCTGTGTAAATTAAAGGGGTTGTAAAGGTTAAAATATATATATATATATATATATATATATATATATATATATATTTTTTTTTTTTTTTAAAACAAACATGCCATATTTACGTCCACTGTGCAGTTCGTTTTGCACAGTGGCCTCAATCATCCTCTTCTGGGGTCCCACGGCGGCTCTCGCGGCTCCTCCCCGCAAGAGCTAACCCCCTCTGGGAATGTCTCTCCTGAGGGGGTTAGCTTGCGGGCGCACTCCCGTGCCATACAATCAGAATACATAGCCGCCAATTGTATGACTCGGCTCTGCCACCCCGGCGGCCACGTCATTGGATTTGATTGACAGCAGCGGGAGCCAATGGCTGCGCTGCTATCAATCTAGCCACTGAAGAGCCAACAAGAGCTGGGGGAATGCAACGCGGGATCGCGCCCACAGAGATTCGGGGCTCAGGTAAGTAAAACGGAGGCGTTGACTGCAAGGTGTTTTTTTCAATTTTTTTTCACCTTAATGCATAAGATGCATTAAGGTGAAAAAAAACACAAAGCTTTTTCAACCCCTTTAATAAACAATAATAAATGATTGTATATTTTAAATGCATTAAGATTTGTGGTTGAATTGATTATCACAATTACTCTTGCCTTTGTTTTCAGCGCTCTCTGATGTGCTACAAATCCATCCTGGTGATGAGGTCGATTCCGGAGCTTCTGAATGGAAAGCAGGAGAGTACGTCATTGGGCGTGCCACGGCATTTAGTGGAATGCAGCAGTTCTTCTAGTAGTAGCGGTTCCTCTTCCGATAATGAGAGCGATGTCAGCCCTACCGCCAGGGACTGTAACCCTTCTCTGGAATTGCACTTGTCTATTTTCAAAATGTCTGAAAAAGACGGCCTACAACAGCCATCCACCCCGGAACCGGAAATGGACAAAGACACCAAATGCATACCTCAAGAAGAAGAAAATATGCAGAGCAAAGATGTAACGGTTCATGACACCTCTCCGATGATTGGAACTAAAAGAGAGCATGATAAGGCTTCTGGGTTGGGGGAAAGCCAAGAAGATGTGAAAGATGATGAAAAAATGTTGTCTCATTCCGTAGAAACGTCACCAGGAGTGCTACCGTTGTACAGAGCTGCAACTATCGAAGTTGGCGGCCTAGCTTCCAAAAAAGCCAAAACCGGGTCTTTTATTAGAGGGACTTCGGCAGACAGCGCTTTACTGATTCCGAGAGAAGCCGAAAAACCATCATTAGTTTGTGTACCAAGGCAGAGTATCATTAATAGCACTTTTTACAACCAGGCTGGTGAAGGACATGGTACAGCTCCCAGAGATGCCACATCAAAGGATAAAGACTTCATCAAGCACAGGGAACGAGCACGTAGGAGTTTAATGAAAGCCGGTTACTCACAAAAAATTTTGAGCGGATTACGGGAGCCGTTGTTGGAGCAATTTGCAATGGAGCAGGGAATACTGTCTCAGGACTCCTCCCAGGTGGACCAAATGGGCTCCCTGAAAAAATCAGCATCTTTTGATCTGGCAAAAGTTTCATTAAGGTCTTCCTTTAAAGTTTCCAGCAGAAGTCGTTCTCTGGATGACAACAGATCAAGACCCTTGAGTGTTTACAAAGGAACGGTTGTGGAAGAGAAAGATCACACTTCCACAAAAACTTCAAGAGATTCACTTAACAAATCGGATACCGCCATCACGAAACCGCATTCTGAAGAGTACTGGACTGCACCTCCGAAGGTATCTTCAACGCAGAGGCCTCTTTCAGCACCACCTTCTGATAGAGATAATACCATTATCGCAGTGTTCCATCAACAACCTTTACAAGATAACGCTGAATGTAGAGCAAAGTCATCGTCTGCCGTGCTGGGAGGAGAAGAAAGTACAATAATCGCTTTTATTAAGCCAAAACAAATTACAGAGTTGGAATCGGTAGCAAAAACATCCTCAGTGGTGATAAAAGATACAGATGTATGTCCAACACCTCAATCTCCAGGAAAAGCCTCTCGAGAAAAGGAGCAACCTACAGATTTACAAACTGGAGTAAAGTTTACCGTCCACACAACCTCCCAGGGAAATGAATTCCTTGTCTCAGATGCTCCAGTAGAAAGGACACCTGATAGAGTTAATAAATTCTTCCCAAAAGACGAGGAGGGAGAAGAAGTGACTAAGATTTGTGAAGGACAAATCCATCTCGTACACTTTAGGGAAGACAATTCAAGACTAGCAGTGATACACCAAGGTGCTGGAGACATTTTATCCTTATCAAAGGACATAACAAGTCAAGAAGTTGAAGAATGTCCCACGATGATGATGCAACCAGAACCTGTGCTGGATTCAGTCTTTGCAGACAGAACTCCAACGGAACTAGTTATACCAGACAGACCTGATCATGAACACAAATTAAAGCCATGCGTAGACCAAACGTTTGATAGAGACGCCAACCTCTTCGTTTCTTTGGCTCAGACATTAGAAAGTGGAATAACTGTTCAGCGAGATAGCATGCAAATTCCCGGCAAAGACTTGCCGTTTTCGGCATATACCGACGATCAATGTGCCACTATAGATGAACTTGTAGGTGAGATGTCTTCTTTGTCCGAAGAGATGGAGGTGTTGGTCAACGAACAAAGGGAAAAAAGCCAAGTAGACCCAACTTTTCCATCCTTAGTTGATCAAACCAATGAACCACCAGAACTGCAAGATGTTGGACATTTCAGGGGAGAGTTACAAGCCATGGAAACAAAGCCCAGCCCTTTGGACGACCCTATAAAAGAACCACCAATTGTATCAATCTCACAGTGCAGCTATTATGAATCTCTATCTCAGGCTCGAGTGTCACCTGCACCCCTTGAACACTTTGAAGAGTTCACTGTAGAAAGTTGCAGCTCTAGCAAAACCTTTATTTCTCATTCTGATAGCTCCGGGACAGGGAGGAGGTCTGATAACTTCTCTGACTTGGAGGAAACTGGACGCCATTCTGAAGTATCGCTTGTGGAGATTGGAGGGATCCATCGTGACGCATCTTCAAATGATTCCAACAAAACTAAGCTGGTTCCATTTGATTTAGAATCTACTCATCTCAATGATTTTTATGATATGTTAACGTTTCAGCAACACTTTACCACTGAAAAAAATTCACAACCCGCAAAAGACCTTAGTGAAGCGGCAATGGAAACCTCAGTGAAAGGAGCAGCAAAGGACACAAAGGCTGCTACTCCCCTACAACCATTGCAGCCCTCTGATCCTGGCAAGACTGCACTGAAGGAGCGCAAATCCTCCAGAAAACGCATTAAACTCTTCCGACATAATGGAAAGTCGGAGACGAAATCCTCAGAGTCTAGTCTGAAACAGAAAGTCAAAGCTTCGGTTGCTAACATTTCACGAATCATCAAAAAAAGGCAAGGGAATGGAAAAGATGGTAAGTTACATAAGTAGGCTGTCTATGAATTAAAGGGCTAGTGTGGGCAAGGGCTAGAGCAGGGGTGTCCAAACTTTTTTCAAAGAGGGCCAGATTTGGTGAAGTGAACATGAGTGAGGGCCGACCATTTTGCCTGATATTTTTTGAACCATTAAAATTCTGTCTAAGTGTGTTCGTCCAAGCACTAATACACGGCCCAACAAGAATTCTCTATAAAAGAACTGTGAACCAAAATAAGGTTTAGTGCCCATATAGCCTACTCAGTGCCCATCTGCAGCCTCACCAGTGCCATGAATGCAGCCTCACTAGTGCCTTAAGTGTAGCCTGATCGATGCCTATCTGCAGCCTCGGATGGGACAGGGATGGAGACAGGACGATCAGATTACATACAGGACTCCTGTTTACTCGGTGGCCTCTTTAGTACAAATTCCCGCCTCCTATAATAGACAGAATAGTCGTCCAATGGCAGCCCAGGAGATGGGACTTCCTATTAGAGGCCGCAGAGTAAACCAGAAATTCTCCTGTATGTAATCTGTCGGCACTTATCCCATCCCCTCCCTGTCCCCTCCGAGGCACCGATAACTAGGTATATATCTTTTGTGGCCCCGTGGCACTCGGGGATTTGTTGAGAGCCACAGAAGATATATATATCCAAATTATCAGTGGGGCTGTTTGAAACCGAAACGCGCGCTGCAATTGGCCCGCAGGCCGGACTTTGGACATGCCTGGGCTAGAGTCTCTGCAGGGTTATGTCAGATCAGAAAGTGATGGAAAATCTCTCCATTGGGGACACAGAAAAAAATATATGCATATTTTGTACAGTTATGAAGAATTAGAACTTGTCACAATGTTTTTATTGCTGTCAATACTTATGTAGAAAAATAGAAGAATGATGGTGAAAAAAAGCCCAAGTGGTCTATCAATTCTGCCCAGGTGGTTGTCCCAGGTACATCCACACCCCATATTTCTTGTTCAGATGTCACAGGGATAGGATCAGGGGCTGACTGACGACCTTTGGCCCTGGGGGCAAGTACATCCCAGAGTCCCAAGGTGCAGCGATTCGGCCCCCATCGGCCCCCATCCCAGTATTCCTCTTCCCTGCCTCCTCCCAACTGTTTTGCTCACCGGGCAGGCTGGGCTGGCCTGGAGATGAGAGCCTCCAGTAGGGCATATATAACTGGCCTCTGCTCGGACACGCAATACACCATCCATGCCGGGTGGGGAGCGGCCTGCATTCTGTCCTTCTCCTCATTCCGCACTCGGTAGGACAGTGGTGGGGACTTTTTACTCTTCTTCACCAGGAAGCCTTTAACCACTTTTGTGTTTACAGCCAGCTATGACTTTTTAACCACTTAAGACCTGGACCATTATGCAGGTAAAGGACCTGGGCAGTTTTCGCGATTCGGCACTGCGTCGCTTTAACGGGCAATTGCGCAGTCGTGGCTCCCAAACAAAATTGGCGTCCTTTTTCCCCCACAAATATAGATTTCTTTTGGTGGTATTTGATCACCTCTGTGGTTTTTCTTTTTTGAGCTATAAACAAAAATAGAGCGACAATTTTGAAAAAAAATGCAATATATTTTACTTTTTGCTGTAATAAATATCCCCCAAAAATATATAAAAAAAATAAAAATGTCCTCAATTTAGGCATATACGTATTCTTCTACATATTTTTGGTAAAAAAACAAAACACAATAAGCGTTTATTGATGGGATTGCGCAAAAGTTATAGCTTCTACAAAATAGGGGATCATTTTATGGCATTTTTATTACTATTTTTTTTTTTACTACGTGATCAGCGATGTTTTTTGTGACTTCAACATTATGGCGGACGCCTCGGACACTTTTGACACATTTTTGGGATCATTGTAATTTTCACAGCAAAAAGTGCTATAAAAATGCACTGATTACTGTGAAAATGACAATGTCAGTAATGGGGTTAACCACTAGGGGGTGCTGTAGGGGTTAAGTGTGACGTCATGTGTTTCTGTAGGGGGGGCGTGGCTGGGCGTGTGACGTCACTGATCGTCGTTCCCTATATCAGGGTACAGACGATCACTGACATTGCCACAGTGAAGAACAGGGAAGATGTGTGTACACTCACCTCTCCCCGTTCTTCAGCTCCTGTGACCGATCGCGGGACACCGGCGGTGATCGGATCCCACGGGCACGGTCACTGAGCTCAGGACCAAGTTGCGTGCGCGCGCCTCCCACGGCTTGACTCCTGAACCTAAAGATTATTTAGATTGATTTGAAGCTGATTCCTGCAGTGGGATGAGAAAAATCTGAAATGTGTTTCCTGGGATCATAAATCTGCTTCTTCAGGAGACATAGGAGGCAAAAATGCATGTGGCAACCAACCAGCCATGTGAAGAACCCAAAACCCAAAAGGGGGATTTTGGGCCACCAAGGCTTACATACAACTACAATCAGTCTGTGAGATTTATTTAACAGTCACTGATCAGCAGAGCCGGACTTACCATTGGGCTTGACTGGGCTCAAGCCCATGGGCCCCCACACATTAGGGGGCCCCCTGCCGAATCGCAGAAACCCCCTTGTTCGCGGCAATCACGGCAACCCCCTGCTGCTATTGCGCGGCAATCCCCTCCCCAATTTCGCGGTAATTGCAACAATCTCCTGTTCGCGGCAACCCCCTCACTGCAGCTGTGTTAGGGGCCCCATAATTACTAAAGGCTCAACAACTTTGATCGGTCGGCAGTAACAACCCACCCCCCCCGCTTCTCTGCTCCAGGGGACCCCTTTGATTATTAAGCCCAGGGGCCCTCACCACCCTAAGTCCTGCCCTGCTGATCAGATCCTGATATATAGAAATTTCGGTAGTGGTGGACACATAGGAAGCAATTTCAAAGATTAGCCAGGCACTCCAGAGAAACCCCATCAAAGAGGAAAAATTAACTCCCTTCCTCCGTTCTTTTTTGCATATGCAATTTATTTCTCAAGTCTCAAACCTTGTGACGATCTCATCCTAGGAAAAGAAAACTGTACAGTAAAACCTTGGTTTAAGAGCGTTTTGCAAGTCAAGCAACATTTTTAAATACATTTTGCCTTGATATACAAGCAATGTCTTGATATACAAGTAGCGTCAGGTCACAAATGAGTATAAAAGAGAAGAGAGGCGCCTCTAAGTGGTTGTGGAACGAATCATTTGATTTTCCATTATTTATTATGGGGAAATTCACTTTGATACACAAGTGCTTTGGATTACAAGCATGTTTCCGTAACAAATTATGCTCGCAATCCAAGATTTTACTGTACTTTCCTAAAGATGCTTAGTTCATAACCGTCATGTTCACTGATCTGCTGTATTAGCTGGCAGTCCATATGATATAAGGTAGCACAGCATTGTATTATCAATTGAACGAGATTTCTGATTGACAATAACTGCTTTTAGCTACAGGCACATCTGAAGTCCATAAAGTCCCTGTACCTGAACAAGCCGCTACCATCGGAGTATCTGTGCCACCCAAGAAGAAAGGACTGTCCTCCTTCAGACTACCCTCCCTTTCAGGAAAGGAGAAAGGTAATAATGGCGGTACTTCAAATGCTCTGTATAGGGTTACTATGGTGTATAACAATGCTAAACTTACAATTAGTAGATCTGAACACAGTGTCTAGAATCTCACATACAGTATCTCACAAAAGTTAGTACACCGCTCAGATTTATTTATATTTATACATATATATATATATATATTATCTACACGTCAGTGGGAAGAATGTCCCTTACATTGGTGATCAGTGGGAAAAATGTCCCTTACATTGGTGATCAGTGGGAAGAATGTCCCTTTGTAATGTCCCAGCTGTGTGTGTGTTGCTGTTTAGAGACACAGCTTAACATCAAGTATAACCGAATCCCAATGAAAGATGCGCTTGTTAATGAACTGATGCAGTCTTTACTGAGATATCATTCACAAGAATGTGTACAATAGCATGTGAAAATGTGTGATATGATTTGATTTGGTAAAAAGGCTTTGGTGTTCATCAGCTTTGCAACCTGTAATAGCTTCTAAGAAGTCCTAAGGATGTGCTCACTTCTGTAGCTGGAGTTGAAAGGAAAGGATATGTGCATGCTCTATAGGAGTACAGGGAAAACCCGCCTCTAGGCTTCAAGAACATGGAGGGTCTTAAAGGAACAGACACTGCCGAGTACCATGCATATAATATATACTGTGAAGGCAGCACACTCCCCACCTGGCATACTTTTTGTTATGCCACTAACTTTTGGACAGAAGTAAAACTACTTCAGAAATTGGCCTAGCATACACCTTGGGAATGCCTTGTCTAACAATTCTAACTTCTACCTTTCTAACTCTAGCATCACTACTAGGATCAGTTCCCACAATGAGTCCAATGGGCCATTCGTTCCTGTGGGCCTGAGTGTCTTTTAATAAGACAATGTCTCCAACTTGTAAGTTGGGCTTGTCATCTTGCCATTTCTTGCGTGGCTGGAGTGTCACCAGGAATTCCTGTCTCCACCTCTTCCAGAAAATGTCCGCAAGACTTTGAACTTGTCTCCATTGCTTGGTGTACAAGTCCTTGAGGTCAAAGTCTCCTGTGGGAGCTGTCATTGGTTCCATCTTCTGTGTCAGCAGCATTGCGGGTGTCAAGACTGACGGCATCTCCGGATCTGTAGACACTGGAACTAAAGGTCTGGCGTTCATAATGGCCACGACTTCAGCCATTAGTGTAGTCAAAGCTTCATGAGTGAGGCGAGTAGACCCAACCTTCAGGAGCATGGCGTCCAGAATACGACGAGCTACTCCAATCATCCTCTCCCAGGCTCCTCCCATATGAGATGCGTGTGGAGGATTAAAAGTCCAAGTGCATCCTTGATCTTGAAGATAGGAACTTGTTTCGGAGTCTGTAGAAATGATCTTCAATTCCTTGCAGGCCCCAATAAAGTTTGTGCCGCGGTCTGAACGAATCAATTTCGCTGGTCCTCTGATGGAGAAGAATCTTCTCAAGGCATTGATGAAACTTGAAGTGGATAAAGATTCAATCACTTCAATATGAACTGCTCTAGTACTCTGACAAGAGAACAGAACAGCCCAACGTTTACTTTCGGCACTGCCTCCTCTGGTCTTGCGAGAAGAGATGTTCCATGGTCCAAAGACGTCTAGACCTACGTGAGTGAACGGAGGATCTGAAGCAAGTCTGTCTGCAGGTAAGTTTGACATCTTCTGAACTTCAAGTTTCCCTCTAATCTTCTTACAGGTAACGCATTTGCTGATCACGCTGGAGACTAGTCTCTTACCTCCTATGATCCACAATCCTGCTGACCGTACTGCTCCTTCAGTGAAGTGTCGTCCTTGATGTGCCACTTGCTCGTGATAGTGTCTTACCAGAAGAAGAGCGATGTGATGATTCTTGGGTATGATGAAGGGATGTCTCTCTTGGATAGTCATATCTGCTGCCGACAAACGACCTCCTATTCTTAGTACTCCTTCTTCGTCGAGGATAGGGTTTAACTTCTTGAGCGAACTCTGTCGAGAAATCTCTTCCTTTTTCAGAAGGCTTTGAATTTCTTCTTTAAAGACTTCCTGCTGTACGCATTTGATGATCACGACCTTGGCTTGTTCAAGATGGTCGCTGCTACGCTGATCAGTATTAGTAGCTCTGCAGGAGTGTCTGGCTAGACAGATAAGTTTTCCGATTGCACGTGTCAGCGACTTCCAATTGGAAAACCTCTCAAATCTATGGGTGCCCAAACTGTATCTGGTAACTAAAGTCTTACAAACTATAACTTGAGGTCTTACCTCTTTGTCTTGATCTGGTTCTATGAGCTGAAAGGTCTCTACCTGGGTAGTCTCTTTGGATTCTGGCTTACCAAGAAACGATGGACCTACGAACCAGTTTGTTTGCTTGAGTACAGCGGCTGACACCAATCTTGTCCCATGATCTGCTGGGTTCTTGTCGGTGTTGATGTGATGCCACTGATCTGGACTTGTAGATTTTCTGATACGTGTCACTCTGTTGGTCACATATGTGTAAAATCTTTTTGAAGCATTGTGAATATATCCTAACACAATCTTGCTGTCCGTATAAAAGTTCACTGCATGGATCTCAATGTCTAGTTCAGTCGTAATCATGTCTGCTATCTCTACCGCTAAGACAGCAGCACACAGTTCTAGACGTGGGACAGTGTGAGCAGGTCTGGGAGCTAGTTTAGATTTTCCCATGATGAACCCAACATGGCTTTGTCCCTCAGTGTCTATTACTCTAAGGTAAGTTACAGCTGCGATAGCTATAGTGGAAGCGTCAGAGAATATGCATAATTCTCTTCTCTTTGTAGCAGACAAAGAAACAGGTACGTATGGTCTTGGGATGTTGAGTTGTTCAAGCTCTAACAATGAGTCTTTCCATAACTTCCACTGCATTTGCTTCTCTTCAGGGAGAGGTACGTCCCAGTCAATTTGTTCTTGTTCGGTAGTGATCTGTCTCAAAAGAGCTTTGCCTTGCATGATGATGGGTGCTACGAATCCCAGGGGGTCATAAAGACTGTTGACTGTAGATAGAATACCTCTTTTCGTGAATGGTTTCTCTTCTCTGGAGACCCTGAAGGTGAAACTATCGGTCTTTAGGTCCCAACTAAGCCCAAGACTTCTTTGCAAAGGTGGTGATTCTGTCCCTAGATCTAAGTCTTTAAGATCTTTAGCACGGTCTTCCACTGGAAATGCTTCCATGACTCTGTTGCTGTTGGAAGCTACCTTGTTCAATCTTATGTTGGATTCTGCCAACATTTCTTTTGTACTTTTTAGGATGCTAATAGCTTCTTCGTTACTGGAGAAAGAGGCAAGTCCATCGTCCACGTAGAAGTTCTTCATGACGAACTGTTTGGCTTCTTGGCCATGTCTTTCACCTTGCTGTGCTGCTCGTTTCAGGTTGTAGATAGCTACAGCTGGGGAAGGGCTGTTTCCAAACACATGTACCTTCATCCTGTACTCTATGATGTCTTTGTTAAAGTCATTGTCTGCATACCACAAGAACCTTAAGTAGTCTCTGTGATCTTCTCGAACGAAGAAACAGTAGAACATCTGTTGTACGTCTGCTGTTACTGCTACGAGTTCTTTTCTGAACCTGATGAGTACTCCAAGGAGTGTATTATTCAGGTCAGGTCCGCTGAGAAGGACATCATTTAGTGAGATGCCTTCGTGCTTCGCACTAGAGTCAAATACTACACGTATCTGACCTGGTTTCTGAGGATGATACACCCCAAATATTGGTAAGTACCAGTGTTCTTGGTTTTCTTGTAGTGGTGGCGCCTCTTCTGCCTGCTCGTTGTCAAAAATCTTTTGCATAAAGGTTTGGAAGTGTTTCTTCATATTTGGCTTTCTTTGTAGAGTGCGCTGCAACAAACTGAAGCGTTTCTCTGCTTGTACCCTGTTGTTAGGAAGGCGATGTGGTGACCGGAAGGGAGAGGGGCTACCCAGCTGCCTGACTTGTCTCTGTAGACTTCTCTGTCCATGATCTCGAGGAAGAAGGTATCTTCTACCGAGGGTGCTGGCTTGTCGTCGTCTTTTGTTCTTTCAAACACCTTACAACCCAGTTCATCTGTATTTCCAGTTGAGGCTAAGTCTTCCATGCACCTCTGGATACTCCGATGATGTGTTGGATTATCTAATTTCTCTTTAATGTGTAAACTGTTGGTACATGGGCAAAGACACGAGGTACGACCATTCTGCAACAGGTGTGTTCTGTAGACATTTACTTTTGCTGGCTTGTGCAGTCCGTCTAGACATACTTCTCCAACGATGACCCATCCGAGATCAAGGCGTTGTGCAAATGGTGCATTGTGTGGCCCATTGTACTGTTCTCTGACTTTGTGCACTCTGAGGATATCTCTCCCAAGTAGAAGGGTGATTGCAGCATCTGGATCTAGTGCTGGTATCTGGTCTGCTATTTGCACCAGATGAGGGTGATGACGAGCAACTTCAGGTGTGGGAATCTCTGACCTGTCGTCTGGTATCTCATCACATTCTATGAGGGTAGGAAGAGTCACCTTTGTCTTTCCATCTAATGACTCGACGATGTAGTTGTTTGCTCTTCTTCCTATTGTCTCTACAACTCCAGAGCAAGTCTTCAAGGTGTATGGGGTTGGAGTTCCTTTGTCACCGAAGAGGTCAAAGAATTCTGTTTTTGCCAGCGATCTCTTACTCTGTTCATCCAAGACTGTGTACATCTTGATTGCCTTTTCTCTGAAACCTGCTGGATACACCTTGACTAAGCATATCTTGGAGCATGATCTTGAGCGGCCCTGTTCTGTACAGATCTCAGTGCACTTTGAGGTTACTGCAGGCGTTGAACTTTCGCCTGCTCCCCACCATGATCTTCCTGAGTTACCGGAGCTTCTTGTTTCCATGGTGGTGGTCCCGGGTGCAGTGTTGACAAGTGTTTGTCACTGTTACACTCTGTGCATCGTATTGTTTTTGTACAGTCTTTTGCAATATGCTGAATTGAAGCGCAGCATCTGAAACAAATGCGATTGTCTTTAAGATAAGCTCTGCGCTCTTCTAATGTCTTACTTCTGAAATTGCGACATTTTCTTAGTGGATGAGGCTTGTTGTGGATAGGACATATTTTGTCTGGCTCTTCAACTTTCTTACTTGTGTTGTCTTCCTGATTGGCTGCAGATTCAGGTGGAACTTCTGTCTTCCTTACAGAAACTGTTGGTCTGCGTTCTTTGTAAAGCCCTGGAGGTTTCTGCTCTACCTTTGGGAAGCTCGCTGTTCTCTTGTTCAGGAAAGCAAAGCTTGGGTCATTGCGTATTTCAGCTTGGTCTTCTATGAATTCAGCGAAGAAGGGAACGGTGGAAATGCAACTCGATGATCTTTCTTGTATCTTGAAGCTTGAGCTACCCACCTTTCTTGCAAGTTGTAAGGAAGTTTCTCGATTATGGGCTCAACTCCACGTGCTGTATCCAGATATGAGAGACCTGGCAGATATCCACTAGACTTAGCGACTTCTATTTCTAAGAGTAGGTCTCCCAAACCTCTCAGCTTTTGGTAATCCTTGTTTGTTATTCTTGGATAGTTTTCTATCCTTTTCAGAAGAGCATCTTCAATCACTTCAGGTGATCCATAGCATTGTTCTAACCTCCGCCACACCATTGCAAGTCCTGCAGTTGGGTCATGAACATGTACTGATCTGATTCTTTGGGCTTGTTCAGTGGACTCTGGTCCTAGCCATTTGACGAGCTGGTCAAGCCTTCCTTTATCTGTCAGCGTTAAGTCTTGGGTACCGCTCAGGAAAGATGACTTCCAGGCCCAGTAGTTTTCCGGACGGTCATCGAATTTCATGAGACCAGCGCTCACTATCTCACGGGTCATCAGATGATTTACCACTTCTATAGCACTTGTTGCGTCTGGCGAATACTTCTTGGGTGTACACTCAGGGTATGGATGAGGTTGGTAAGGCTGATAAGGTGCTTGACAGAATACACTTTGTTTAGGTGGTGGTTCTCGTCTGTTGTAAGTCTTTCTGTTATAGTCCGGACTTGTATTTGTTTGAGGAGAGAGTATGCAAGCATCCGTTTGTCCTCTTGGAGGGTTGGCAGATTGGTCTCTGCGCATGCGACCATTTGACTTCCTACACTGAGGTTCTGATCCAGTCTTGCAATGTTGCGTAATATTGAAGTTGTCTATTGCTGGTGGAATCGATGAAGACCTAGGTGCATCATTGGGCTGCTGGTCAGTGTACATGGTTGCTTGTGACTGTACGTACTCACGGGTGCGTTGGATTGCGCTGTGGGATGACATCTGGTTTTCTATGCCATTGAATTGAGCTTCAGCAGCTCTTCCGAAAACTTCTGCTTCGGCTAAGGCTGCTGCAGCGTTTTTCTGCTGTTTGAGTAAGTGTAAAGATGCTTCCACTTCTGCTTTTCTTGTGAGTGTTTCAGATTCACGTCTTGCTAATTCTCTCATCAATTCAGCTTCCTGCTCTGCATAAGAAGCCATGGCACAAGCTGCCTCTGCTTTTGCTCTTGCCTTAGTCGCTTTGTCGCTAACCGATGACAGACTTGTGATGCTTGAATGTCTAGAACTAGTACGTTTAAATCTTGCTGAATTGGCGCTAGCTGAAGTAAGATTTGTTTGACTGGACGCTCTAGACAGTGTTGCGCATCTAGACTTGGTTCTTGGCAAGCAGTGTGTGTCTTCCTCCTTATAGTAGCATTGAGGGTTAACAGTCAGAGAGTTAGTCTCTGTGTTCTCCATCTTGTTTTAGCTGGCAGCGTGGATAATGACACAGGCAATATCAGTGTTATAGTGAGTGAGAGAAATTAGTTTCACTTTCATTTGCATGTGGCTGAAAGGATTTGTCCTTTTATTGTTGAGGACGATTCAAAGCTGTTTAGTTGCTTCTGACAACGTTTTAAAGCCTTTTTACTGTAATGTCCCAGCTGTGTGTGTGTTGCTGTTTAGAGACACAGCTTAACATCAAGTATAACCGAATCCCAATGAAAGATGCGCTTGTTAATGAACTGATGCAGTCTTTACTGAGATATCATTCACAAGAATGTGTACAATAGCATGTGAAAATGTGTGATATGATTTGATTTGGTAAAAAGGCTTTGGTGTTCATCAGCTTTGCAACCTGTAATAGCTTCTAAGAAGTCCTAAGGATGTGCTCACTTCTGTAGCTGGAGTTCAAAGGAAAGGATATGTGCATGCTCTATAGGAGTACAGGGAAAACCCGCCTCTAGGCTTCAAGAACATGGAGGGTCTTAAAGGAACAGACACTGCCGAGTGCCATGCATATAATATATACTGTGAAGGCAGCACACCCTTACATTGGTGATCAGTGGGAAGAATGCCCCTTACATTGGTGATCAGTGAGAAGAATGTCCCTTACATTGGTGATCAGTGGGAAGAATGTCCCTTACATTGGTGATCAGTGAGAAGAATGTCCCTTACATTGGTGATCAGTGAGAAGAATGTTCCTTACATTGGTGATCAGTGGGAAGAATGTCCCTTACATTGGTGATCAGTGAGAAGAATGTTCCTTACATTGGTGATCAGTGATAAGAATGTCCCTTACATTGGTGATCAGTGAGAAGAATGTTCCTTACATTGGTGATCAGTGGGAAGAATGTCCCTTACATTGGTGATCAGTGAGAAGAATGTTCCTTACATTGGTGATCAGTGAGAAGAATGTACCTTACATTGGTGATCAGTGAGAAGAATGTTCCTTACATTGGTGATCAGTGAGAAGAATGTCCCTTACATTGGTGATCAGTGAGAAGAATGTTCCTTACATTGGTGATCAGTGGGAAGAATGTCCCTTACATTGGTGATCAGTGAGAAGAATGTCCCTTACATTGGTGATCAGTGAGAAGAATGTTCCTTACATTGGTGATCAGTGAGAAGAATGTTCCTTACATTGGTGATCAGTGAGAAGAATGTCCCTTACATTGGTGATCAGTGGAAAGAATGTTCCTTACATTGGTGATCAGTGAGAAGAATGTTCCTTACATTGGTGATCAGTGGAAAGAATGTTCCTTACATTGGTAATTAGTGAGAAGAATGTCCCTTACATTGGTGATCAGTGAGAAGAATGCCCCTTACATTGGTGATCAGTGAGAAGAATGTTCCTTACATTGGTGATCAGTGAGAAGAATGTCCCTTACATTGGTGATCAGTGAGAAGAATGTCCCTTACATTGGTGATCAGTGAGAAGAATGTTCCTTACATTGGTGATCAGTGAGAAGAATGTTCCTTACATTGGTGATCAGTGAGAAGAATGTTCCTTACATTGGTGATCAGTGAGAAGAATGTTCCTTACATTGGTGATCAGTGAGAAGAATGTTCCTTACATTGGTGATCAGTGGGAAGAATGTCTGGAAAATCCGTCCCTCTATTAGTCACATATGAGATGGGAAGCGCTGCCCCATTTCAACGTTGCGTTCTCTTGACTTTTTTTCCAGTGCCGAGTTTGTGATTGGCTACACTGAGACAATACAGACCTAAAATATGTCAGAGTGATGAAGCCATGTACAGATAATTTTCCTGTTTATTATCATTATTTGTCTATCTTTGCAGCACCTGCTTTTGTGGAGGAACTGACAGACCAGACGGTGGTGGTGGGTCACTTGGTGACATTATCCTGCAGAACGGCGCAGTCGGTGAACAACGTAGAATGGTTTAAAGGTGAACTAATTTTCTAGTTTGGAAGGCTTGGCATTCTGTCTGTGTAAGACAACAATAAAAAAATCACCTTTCATTAATACTTAAAGCTGAGGTTTGGTCTGCTTTTATTTTTTGCCTCCCGCGGTTCCTCCCTCCCCCATGGAGATCCCGCTAGTAACAATACTTCCTGTTTCCTCAACCCCCAGAAGCCTTCCACATGTGCTCTAGACATGTGCAATTAGCTTTGTTCTGAATCTGAATTTTGAGAAATTCGTTAATTAGGAAATATCCGAATAACGAAGACCTTTAATGAATATTCGTAAATACGTGAATTCGTAAATTCGTAAATACGGAAATTTGGAAATACGTAAATTCGTAAATACGGAAATAAGTAAATTTGGAAATACGGAAATTCGTAAATACGGAAATAAGTAAATTTGGAAATACGGAAATTCGTAAATACGGAAATTCGTAAATATGTAAATAAATAAATAAGTAAATGTGTAAATTCATAAATTAGAAAATTCGTCAATACGTAAATTAGAAAATTCTTAAACACGTTAATTCGTAAATACATAAATACATAAAATAAGTAAATATGTAAATTCCTAAATTTGAAAATGCGTAAATATGTAAATATGTAAATTCGATTAGCTTTGTTCTGAATCTGTTTTCTTAATGAATTTTGAGAAATTCGTTAATTAGGAAATATCTGAATAACGAAGACCTTTAATGAATATTCGAAAATTCGTAAATACGTGAATTCGTAAATACGGAAATTCGAAAATTTGGAAATACGTAAATTCGTAAATATGTAAATTCGTAAATATGTAAATACATAAATACGTAAATAAGTAAATGTGTAAATTCATAAATTAGAAAATTTGTCAATACGTAAATTAGAAAATTCTTAAACACGTTAATTCGTAAATATGTAAATACATAAATAAGTAAATATGTAAATTCGTAAATTTGAAAATGCGTAAATACGTAAATATGTAAATTCGAAAATTCGTAAATATGATTATTAAATAATAATTTCTGGATTTTCGGATCCTCGGATTTTAGAATTTATGAATTTTTGAATTTACGAATTTCGATCACAACGAAAGACACACAATTGTCTGTTAAAGTAGCGCAGTGCCGTATCGCAAAAAATGGCCTAGTTAGTAAGGGGGGTAAATCTTCTGGCGGTCAAGGGGTTAATCAGGCTTTATCTATTGGGAGTCCAGGGAAGTAGGCACGCGTTTCAATATGTAGAGGTTCTCAATGCTTGAGAAAGAGACCCTATACCTCGAAACACATTGCCTCCTGCATGGGATGAAGATTTTTTTTTCAATTGTACTGGGCAATGTGTTCTTTAATGAAATTGGAATTTTACTTTTTACATTTCTGTTTTAGATTGGTGAAAAATTAAGAAAAAAACAAAAAAAAACAAAGGCGGTCAATGTTTATCTACAAAACCAGTTGTGAAAGCTTTTTTTTAAATAATTGGCCAGAGACCAGTGTTACTGGTGTGGAACTACAACTCTAATCCTCACCAGTGACTGTCCCCTCTTGTTCCAGATGGAGTCACAATTCAGAGTAATGAGCGAGTCCTCATCTCCTCCACCCTGAAGAACTATCATCTTCTCACCATCCTGGTGGTCAACTCCCAAGATTTTGGCATCTACGCTTGTGTGGCCACCAACCTTCTTGGCAGTGCCTCCACCTGCTGCATTTTAAAAAAAGCCGGTAAGTGACCGTTATAATGGCAGTTGAAAAATGTATGCGTATAACATATATAGACAGGGCAAGGAACTCAATATATTTATGAATTAAACACTCCTCTGCTTTCAGAAATCCCGTGCTGTCCCACCAGCCCTGATGTTGCCCAGGTGTACCGGGATGGAGCGCTCCTCGTATGGAAACCTGTGGAGTCCAACACACCCGTCACCTACTTCCTCCAGTACAGAAAAGAGGGCGAGTTCTTTCTTCCCTCCTTCCTTCTCCATTTTCTTTTGTGTTCCTTCCCTTTCCAACAGAACTGAGTGCCCTATCTCCCTTCCTCTACCTCTCCTTTTTATTTCCGTCCTCCTTTCCTCTCCAATTTTCTCAGTTCTTTCTTTTCTTCTCCTATCCTTCTTCTGTAGTCTCCTCCCCATCTTTAACAACACATCACATCTCTCTTTCTCTGCTCTTCTCCCCTTCAACTCACCCTCTCTCTCCTCTCCTCTCCCCCCTTTCCTCACCCTTTTCTCCTCACCACTACCTGTCTTACCATAACCTGTCTCTCTCTTTTCCTTTCCTCTCTTCTACCTCCCCTTTTTACCCCCTCCCCCCCCCCATCTTTCTCCTCCTTTCCCTTCCTCTTTCTTTTCATTATCATGTTCCAAATTATTTTACTTTACTTTATCTGTTTTCTCTTCTTCACTCACCTCTCCTCACCCCTCCTCTCAACCCTCCTCTCCTTCTCACCCCTCCACTCCCTCCCCTCAGCTCTACCCTTCCTCTCCTCACCCCTTCCCTCTCCTCACCCCTTCCCTCTCCTCACCCCTCCTCTCCTTCTCACCTCTCCTTTCCCTCCCCTCACCTCTACCCTTCCACTCCTCACTTCTCCTTCCCCTCCTCAACTCTCCTCACCCCTCTTCTTCCTCCCCTTTACTCCTTCCCTTTCCTCTCCACACCCCTCCTCTCCTTCTCACGCCTCCTCTCCTTCTCACCCCTCCCCTTTCTCACCCCTCCTCTTCCTCTCCTCACCCCTCTTCTCCTAACCCCTCTTTCCTCTCCTCACCCCTCCCCTTCCTCCTCCTTACCCCTTCCCTTTCTCTTCTCACCTCTCCTCCTTCTTCTCACCCCTCCCCTTCCTCTCCTCACCTCTCCCCTTCCTCCACTCACCCCTCCTCTCCCCACCCCTCCCCTTTCTCTCATCCCCTTCCTCTTCTCACCCCTCATTCCTCTCCTCGCAGCTCTTTCCTCTCCTCACTCCTCCTCTCCCTCTCCTCACCCCTCCTCCTTCTTCTCACCCTCTTCTCTCTCTCCTCGCCCTACTCCACCCTCTCCCCACCCCTGTTCTCCCTCTCCTCATCCCTTCCTGCCTTCTTCTCCCCCCCCCCCCACTCCTCTTTCTCTTTTTGCATTCTCTTGTCCAACTTATTTTACTCTTATCTCCTTTCTCTTCTTATCTCACCCCTCTGTTCCCTCTAGTCCGCTCCCTCTCCTCACCCCTCTGCTCCCTCTCCTCACCCCTCCACTCCCTCTCCTCCACTTCCTCTGCTCACCCCTCCCTTCCTTCTCCTCCACTTCCTCAGCTCACCCCTCATCTCCATCTCCTCGCCATTCTCTATCTCTTCTCCCTCTCTTCTGCACTCCTTTCTGCTCCTCAAGCTAGGGAGACTCTCCTATTCTCTCCTCTCACTCTCTTGCCCAACTTCTTTTACTCTAGTCTATCTTTTCTCTCCTTCTCTCCTCTTCTCTCACCTCCTTTGCCTCTTCTTTCCATTTTTGTTTGCTGATTTCCTATCCTTGTCCCTTTCACAGGTGAGGAATGGCGAGCCCTGACGCTGGACATTTCAGACTGCTGTTACTCCACACATAACCTGTCCGAGGGTCATCTGTACTCCTTCCGCATCGCGTGCATCAGTAAGGCCGGGATGGGTCCGTACAGCAACCCCTCCCCCAGTGTGAGGATCGGGCGCCCAAGTCCTGGTGAGTTCTATGAGTACCGAGCTCCTCTCCAAACATCATTTGTCAATGTTTATTCTTCCCTCTACGAGTCAGCTCTAATTTTTTAGCCATATTTCTGCATCCTACACATGTTCCTCTTCCCCTTTGACAAGTTCTAAATTTTGAAGTTCCGCAAATTCAAAAATCCAAAAATTTGAAAATCTGAAATAATAACTAACTAATAATAACTTAACAATTACTAAACTATTAAATGATGATAGGTATTGGAATTTCCTTTCAAATGTGGCTGTTAGTGAACTTAACGAATACAAATTTATCCAAAGTTACAAATTATCCAAAATAACGAATGCTGTTTCCAAACTAATGGAATGTAACAAATTACTTATTATTCATTTGTTCCGTTCCATTTGTTTAGATGTGGCATTTGTTATTTTGGATAATTCGTAACTTCCGATGAATTCGTATTCGTTACGTTCACTAACAGCCACATATTAAAGGAAGTTCCAATACCTAAAATTTAATAGTTAGTTATTTAGAATTTTCGGATTTAAAAATGTTCAAATTTCCGGATTTTCAAAATACCGAATTTACAAATTTAGATTTTTTGGATTTCCGAATTTTCGGGTTTTTTAAATTTTAAATGAAGCAGACTCTATCTGACTTTCTACAGCTTCTAATGCACATGGTGAGAAGCTCACAGTGTGCGGTGAAATTAGAGAAAGCCATTTCAGTCCAGGAGAGGAGCCGATACAACTGTGCAAGACCGGAGGGAAGGGCCGCGGGTCAGATTTGGGAAATGATAATAATCATGTTTTTTTTTCACTCTACATTCATTCCATTTGTCTTTCAGCAAATTTGTCAGGACTGAGGGAGGCAGGAGGACCACAAGGGACCCCAGACGGGGACCAGAGCAGCGATTTACAGAAGGGGGTGAAGAGGTGAGTGACCCAGAATTACATTTGCCTACTGCTGGAACCTCGGTTTACGAGTAACGCGGTTAACGAGCGCTTCGAAAAACGAGCAACTTTCTTTTTTTTTATTCTGAATCGGCTTGCAAATGTTGTCTTGCAAAACAAGCAGAATTCAAGCTAATGGGGTGTGCAGTACCGCATTAGGCCAGAGGTGCGGGGGGGAGCTGGTGACACTCGGAACAGTTCGGAGCCGTTTGGAAATACTCAGAATCACTCGGAAATACTGAGTATTTCCGAGGCTCTGCAGCGCCCCCACCCACCTCTGGCCATGTGCAATATTGCATGCCATTGAAGTCAATACGGAACAAATTATCTTTGTTTCCATTGACTTCTATGGGGAAACTCGCTTTGATATGCGAGTGCTTTGGATTACAAGCATTCTCCTGGAATGGATTATGCTCGTAATTCAAGCTTCCACTGTAGAGTGGAACCTTGGATTGCGAGTAACGCGGTTAACGAGCGTTTTGCAGTACGAGCGCTGTATTTAAAAAAAAACATGACTCGGTTTGCGAGTGTTGTCTCGCAAAACGAGCAGAATTCAAGCTTATGGGGTGTGCAGTACTGCATTTGGCCAGAGGTTCGGGGGGGCGCCGGTGACATTCAGAACGGTTCGGAGCCGTTCGGAAATACTCAGAATCACTCGTATAAGTATTTCCGAGGCTCTGCAGTGCCCCCACCCACTTCTGGCCACATGCGGTATTGCACACCATAGAAGTCATGGCAGAACAAATTATCTTTGTTTCCATTGACTTCTATGCAGAAACTCGCTTTGATATGCGAGTGCTTTGGATTACGAGCATTCTCCTGGAACGGATATAATTCAAGGTTCTACTATACAGTGGAACCTCGAATTGCGAGTAACACGGTTAACGAGCGTTTCGCAGTACGAGCGCTGTATTTAAAAAAAACATGACTCGGTTTGGGAGTGTTGTCTCGCAAAACTAGCAGGATTCAAGCCAAAGCGGTGTGCAATACCTTTGCAATACCTTTGGCCTGATGTGGGGGGGCGCTGGAGCCAAGCAGAGCCGAACTGCGCCGCTCAGAAAATCTCGTAAATACCCCGTTCCTGAGCCTTTCCAAGGTTTTCCGAGTTCAGTCGAGCTGTCCTCGGCCCTTTCCAAGTGTTCTTGAGGCTCTCCAGCGCCCCCCACCTCTGGCCACATGCGGTATTGCATGGCATAGAAGTTTATGAGGAACAAATTACCTTTGTTTCCATTGACTTCTATGGGGAAACTCGCTTTGATATGCGAGTGCTTTGGATTGCAAGCATTCTCCTGGAACGAATTATACTTGTAATCCGAGGTTCCACTTTATATTTATTTATATAGGCTCACTTTATGGCTAAAAAGACCAAAAAATTAAGACCTAGCTGTTTTGTTTTTCAAAATTGTCACTCTATTTTTGTTTATAGCGCAAAAAATAAAAAACGCAGAGGTGATCAAATACCACCAAAAGAAATCTCTATTTGTGGGGGGAAAAAAGGACGTCAATTTTGTTTGGGTGCAATGTCGCACGACCGCGCAATTGTCAGTTACCCTTTAATGACTAAACCTATTTCTGACATTTGTTGTGTACAAGTTCCGTATTTTTTGCTCAAAAATTACTTAGAACCCCCAAACATTATATATATATATATATTTTTAGCGGAGACCCTAGAGAATAAAATGGTGATTGTTGCAATATTTTATGTCACACGGTATTTGCGCAGCGGTCTTTCAAATGCAACTTTTTTGGGGGGAAAAGTCACTTTCATGAATAAAAAAAAAAACTTAACAGTAAAGTTAGCCCAATTTTCTTGTATAATGTGAAAGATAATGTTACGCCGAGTAAATAGATACCAAACATGTCACGCTTTAAAATTTGCGCACACTCGTGGAATGGCGACAGACTACGGTACCTAAAAATCTCCATAGGCGACGCTTTTAAAAAAAAAATAACAGTTACCAGGTTAGAGTTACAGAGGAGGTCTAGTGATAGAAGTATTGCTCTCCCTCTGTTGATCGCGGTGATACCTCACATGTGTGATTTGAACACCGTTTACATATGCGGGCATGACTTTCGTATGCGTTTTCTTTACTGCGCAAGCTGACGGGGGCGCTTTAAAAAACTCTTTATTTTTATTTTTTTTACATTGTGTTTTTAAAAAAAAATGTATCACTTTTATTTCTGTAAACATCCCTTGTGACAGTAATAGGTGGTGACAGGTCGTCTTTATGGAAGGATCGGGGGTCTGATAGACCCCAAATCCCTCCTTTGCTCTTCAAAGTACGCAGATCGCCAAAAACGGCAATTCTGAATACTGTTTATATTTTTTTTGTTAAAACTGGCGCCATTGGCGGCTGAGTAAACCGGAAGTGACGTTGTGACGTCGTTACGTCGCTTCCGTGTTTACAGAGAGAAGACTGGAAAGGAAGCTGTTTCCAGCTTTATGTCAGTCTGTCTCTAGCCGCCGGAAGTGGCGGATCGAGGATCGGGTCTCCCGGTGGCACGGGAGGTCCAATAAGAGTGGCGGAAGGCGGCGGGAGCAGGGGACTTCCCCTCTCGCTCCTCCGGGATAACAGCCGAGCGGCTTTTAGCCGCATCAGTTGATATCACTGGAAAGCCGAAAACGCCTGCTCTAAAAACGGTACCGGGAGGATGCCTGCAGCTGCGGGGCATCATCCCGGTATAACCTCCTAAAGCCGAGGCCGCATATATACGTACTCTCGGCACGAAGGGGTTTAAAGTAACGCAGTGCTCTATCGCAAGGGGCGGGGATAAAACCATTTCCGGTGCTGAAGTGGTTAAAGCAGACCGGTAATAAATGGCCCGCAGGCAGGGCGGGTGCCGCGGAAGCGATTCGCGGTAAATCCTGCGGTCCCACGATCACGGCAAAAGTCCCGTGAATCCGGCCCCCCCCCCCCCCCCCGATTCGCGCTAAATCCCCACGATTCGCACTAAATCCCCGCACAACAACTTCGAGCCAAGAAACCCCCCCCCCCCCCCCCCCCAGCTCAACAACTTTGATCTGCGGACCCCCCCGCTCAACAACTTCGTTGGGAGGTATGCTCATTTGTCCCTCATTCTGAAGTTGAAAAGTTGGGAGGTATGCCTGATGTGCTCTGATTGTGCCCTGATGTACCCCATGTACCCTGATATGCCATGTGCTCCAGGTACCCTGATGTGCTCTGATGTGCCATGTGCCCCATGTACCCTGATGTGTCCCTGATGTGCTGGGCTCTGTACATCAGGGTACCCTGTGCCCTGTACCCTGATGTGCCATGTGCCCTGTACTGATGTGCTGTGCCTGATGTGCTCTCATGTGCCCTGATATGCCCCATGTGCCCTGATGTGTGCCATGTACACTGATTTGCTGGGCTTTGTACCCTGATGTGCTGTTTCATGTGCCCTGTACCCTGATGTGCCATGTGCCTTGTCCTGATATGTCCTGTCCTGATGTGCCGTGCTCTGTACCCTAATGTGGCCTGTTGTGCTGTACCCCTATGTGCTGTGCTCTGATGTGCCCTGTACCCTGTTGTGCTCTGATGTGCTGTGCCCTTTACCCTGATGTGCGCTGTGCCCTGTACCCTGATGTGCTGTGCCATGTGCCCTTATTTGCTGGGCTCTGTGCCTTGATGTGCTGTACCCTGATGTGCTGTGCCCTAATTTGCTGTGCCCTAATTTGCTGGGCTCTGAGCCCCAATGTGCTGTGCCAGTGTGCAGTGCAGTGGTCCGTGTGCAGTGGTCCGTGTGCAGTGAGTGGTCAGGGTTAATAATGCGTTTGCTGACACCATTACTAGGGGTTAATAATGTGTCCGCTGACACCAGTGCTGGGGGTTAATAACGTGTCCGCTGACACCAGTGCTGGGGGTTAATGACGTGTCCGCTGACACCAGTGCTGGGGGTTAATAACGTGTCCGCTGACACCAGTGCTGGGGGTTAATAATGTGTCCACTGACACCAGTGCTGGGGGTTAATAATGTGTCCGCTGACACCAGTGCTGGGGGTTAATAATGTGTCCACTGACACCAGTGCTGGGGGGTTAATAATGTGTCCACTGACACCAGTGCTGGGGGGTTAATAATGTGTCCACTGACACCAGTGCTGGGGGGTTAATAATGTGTCCACTGACACCAGTGCTGGGGGTTAATAATGTGTCCGCTGACACCAGTGCTGGGGGTTAATAATGTGTCCGCTGACACCAGTGCTAGGGGTTAATAATGTGTCCGCTGACACCATTACTAGGGGTTAATAACGTGTCCGCTGACACCAGTGCTGGGGGTTAATAACGTGTCCGCTGACACCAGTGCTGGGGGTTAATAACGTGTCCGCTGACACCAGTGCTGGGGGTTAATAATGTGTCCACTGACACCAGTGCTGGGGGTTAATAATGTGTCCGCTGACACCAGTGCTGGGGGTTAATAATGTGTCCACTGACACCAGTGCTGGGGGGTTAATAATGTGTCCACTGACACCAGTGCTGGGGGGTTAATAATGTGTCCACTGACACCAGTGCTGGGGGGTTAATAATGTGTCCACTGACACCAGTGCTGGGGGTTAATAATGTGTCCGCTGACACCAGTGCTGGGGGTTAATAATGTGTCCGCTGACACCAGTGCTGGGGGTTAATAATGTGTCCGCTGACACCAGTGCTGGGGGGTTAATAATGTGTCCACTGACACCAGTGCTGGGGGGTTAATAATGTGTCCACTGACACCAGTGCTGGGGGGTTAATAATGTGTCCACTGACACCAGTGCTGGGGGGTTAATAATGTGTCCACTGACACCAGTGCTGGGGGGTTAATAATGTGTCCACTGACACCAGTGCTGGGGGGTTAATAATGTGTCCACTGACACCAGTGCTGTTTTTGAAGTTTGAAAGTTTGCATGTGGCCCACCATGGGATATGAAAACTTGTCTTGCGGCCCTCAGGTAATTTGAGTTTGAGACCCCTGGGTTAAAGGGTCTTTGCACCTGGGGGACGGGAAGGACCAGCTGATCATGTGACCACTGTGATTGGCTGTCACTGGCTGGTCACATGATCGGGAGCCAGTCCTAATTTTGGCCCGCTGCTCTGACCGGGCCTCCCGTCCCACCAGGAGTCCCGACCTGCGATCCGCGGCCTCCAGTGTCTCGTCCCAGACTGGAACAAAACCATAAACGGTTTCGATCCAGTCTCCGCAATGTAAACACAGAAGCGGCGTCATGACGTCACTTCTGGTACACTCGGCTGCCAATGGCGTGGGGTTTAAAAAAAATACGCAGCATTCAGAATCACCGGTTTCAGCGATCTGAATACTTTGAAGTGTAAAGGAAGGATTTGGGATCTTTTAGGCCCCCCGATCCCTCTATAAAGAGTACCTGTCACCTCCTATTACTGTCACAAGGGATGTTCAATTCCTTGTGACAACAATAAAAGTGATCAAATTGTATTTATTTTTTTAAAACACAATTTAATATTATAAAAATAAATACGATTTTTATTAATTGTTTTAAAGCGCCCCCGTCTCCGCGAGCTCGCACAACAAAGAAAATGCATACGCACAAGTCGCGCTCGCAAATGTAAACGGTGTTCAAATCACACATGTGAGGTATCAACGCGATCGTCAGAGCGAGAGCAATAATTCTAGCACTTGACCTCCTCTGTAACTCTAACCTGGTAACCATAAAAAAAAGTTTAAAGAGTTGCCTATGGAGATTTTTAGGTAACGCAGTTTGTCACCATTCCACAAGTGCGTGCAATTATAAAGCGTGACATGTTGGGTATCTATTTACTCGGCGTAACTTCATCTTTCATATTAAACAAAAAAATTGGGCTAACGTTAGTTTTTTTTTTTTTAAGCATGAAACAGTTTAAAAAAAAAAAAAACGTGTTTGAAAAATTGCTGCGCAAATACTGTGCGAGATGAAAAGTTGCAATGACCGCCATTGTATTCTCTAGGGTCTCTGCTAAAAAAAAAAAAAAAAAAAAAAACATATATAGTGTTTGGGGGTTCTTTGTAATTTTCTAGCAAAAACGTAGAAACTAAGGGGCAGATTCACAGAGAAATGGATTATCGTAGCGTATCAGAAATACACTACGCCGCCGTTTTTTACCTTGCTCTACGTGGAATTCAGGTAGATTTTCTACGGTAAACAACGGCAATCCATCTGCGCGAGTAGGGGGCGTGAAACATTTAAATTAGGCGCGTTCCCGCGGCGATCGATCTGCGCATGCTCCGTTCGCAAATTTCCCGCCGTGCATTGCGCGAAATCACGTTGTGACGTCATTCGTTGTTTATGTAGCGTACTTTACGGGCGATCCACGTCCCGACGAGTTACGTAAACAAAATAAAATTTTAAATAAATTCGAAGCGGGAACGACGGCCATACTTAACATGGGCTACGTAAAGTTAGAGCAGCAAAAAGCTGCTCTAACATTACGTATAAAAAAATAGACGAAAACGATTGCGACGCCCGCTCGTATGTTCGTGAATCCCCGTAAAAACACATTTGCATATCCCGACGCACCAAAACGACGCGAACTCCTCCCAGCGGCCGCAAATAGATGGCAGCGTAGATCCGAAGGCTTACGAAGACGTAAGCCTCTCGGATCGAAGCCCGAAGCCGGCGTATCATGGTTTGAGGATTCAAACTAGTGATACGCCGCGCGAAATTTGAAATTACTCCTGTCTAACCCCAGTTAGACAGGCGTAATTGTTTTGTGAATCTGCCCCTAAGTGTCAGAATTGCCCTGGGCCTGAAGTGGTTAAATAGAAATCTGGATCTCCTTTGAATCTCCCTCATAGGGGGCGGTTCAGCGCGGTGAGGTTGTGCACGGAGAAGTTAACGGGACGGCTCCTCGCCGCGAAGGTCATCCCGTACACCGAGGAGACGAAGGAGTCCACACTGCTGGAATACCACATCCTGAAGAAACTCCATCACACCAACGTGGTGCAGCTGCACGGGGCATTTATAAGTCCGCGGGACCTGGCGCTGATCCTGGAGCTCTGCGAGGGCCGCGAGCTGCTGCGCTGTCTGTCCGTGGGGTAGGGACTTTTTTTATTATTTTATTAACCTGGGGGGGGGGGACATAGTTCTTGTTTGGGTTCAAAGATCTGTTTTTGCACCATGCATTTTGCTCTGGAGGAAAAGAGATGTAACCTCCACATACGGAAAGGCTTCTTCACAGTAAGAGCTGTGAAAATGTGGAATAGACTAGACATGTGCAATTCGTTTAGTTCCAAATTTGTTTTTTAACACATTTTTACAAATTTGTTAATTCCGAAATTTATGAATTTTTCAATTTTGGAAATTCCGAATTTCGGAAATTCCAAATTTTGTAAATTTCAAATTTCGGATATTTCAAATTTCAGAATATAAAAATTTTCGGAATATTAAAATTTTCGGAAATTTGCAAATTCCAAATCTTTATAATTTATGAATTACGAATGTTTTAATCCACGAATAACGAATTTTTGAATTTACAATTTACGAATTTTCTAATTTCGAAATTTTGAATTTTCTAATTTCCAAATTCTGAATTTTCTCATTTCCTAATTTCGAAATTCAGAATTTATGAATTCAGAATTGATGAATTACAAATTTTTGAATTTACGAAATTCCTAAATACGAAATTCCAGATTTTCGAATGTACGAACTACAAATTTTCAAATTTTCGAATTACGAATTTTCGAATTTGCAAACTACGAATTTCTGAATTTACAAATTACGAATTTTTGAATATTGGGATTTCTGAAATCCGTAATTCCCAAATTCCCAATTTACAAATTACAAATTCCGAATTTTTGAATCTACGAAAGATGCAAAAAAAACGAATGTAATGAAAGCGAACAAATTTTTCGGCAGTGCACATGTCTAGAATAGGCTCCCTCAAGAACTGGTTCTGGCCAGCTGAGGAGATTGTTTTAATAAAGAGCTTTATAGGAAATGACACCAGAGATTGCTGATCCAGGGAATATCTGATTGCCTTCTGGGGGGGGGGGGATCAGGAAGGAACACTCCAGGACTGACCTTCACCTGTTGGGCAGAGATCACTCTGGCAGTATTGTGTCTTTTTCTGTTGCTGGGTGCAGGGCATAGAGAACCCTCCAGCACTCAGCTGGGACTGTCCTGCTAAAGTCTGCCCTGAAGATATGAAAAGGGATATAGGAAGCAGGTGGCGTACAGAAGCTTACGCGTTTCAACCATGGCTACGACTAAGGCTACGCTGAAACGCGTAAACCTTTGTATTCTCTGTACTCCACTGCATCAGTAAAATCATCATATTCGGATGAACGAGTTGCCGGATTCCTATCTCTCCTTTCATGTTGTGTTCGGGTGTAAGAAAGAAACCACAAGCCAATGCAGCGGCGACTCATCGCCTCTATCCAGACGTTTTCTCTCTGTTCACATGCGCTGAAGACATAGTGGGCATTATCAGGGCAGACTTTAGCAGCAGTTTAGGTAAAGGGAGCATTATCATGCCTGACAGTCACACTGCACCCCCCCTTCATCTTTGTTCAACTGTTGCACCCAGGGCTCCTGTCCCTTCTGCCCACCTCTTTAAATGGCCCTGCCCTACATATCTTCAAAAAACGGTCAGCCCATTTTGATGCCCGGAATCCTATTCTGATGGTACATTTTAGGATTTGACCGTGATGAGACTATTTATATCTCTGGTGTCCAACCTGCTGCCTGAGAGCCACATGTGGCCCTTGGATGTTGGAAGGGCCGCCAAAGGTCCCAGCAGTCAGTAGTAGACATGTGCACTGACAAATTATTTGTTTTCGTTACATTCGTTTTTTGCATTTTTCGTAAATTCGGTAAATTTAAAAATTCAGAATTTGGAAATTTTAACATTTTAACATTTTTGGAATTTTGGAATTTGAAATTTTTTAATTTCTGATTTTCTAATACCTGTTTTTGGAATTTAGAAATTTCGAATTTTGGCATTTCGAATTCTCTAAATTTTAAATTTCCTAATTTCGAAATCTCTGAAATTTTAAATTTCCCGAATTTCAAAAATTCGAAAAATTGCAAATTCCAAAAAATTGCAAATTCCGAAAATTTGCAAATTCTAAATTTCAGAACTAAACAAATTCAGTAATTCGAAAATTTGGAATTCAACATTTGGAAAATTCAAAAATACAAGATTTTTTGATTTTCGAATTCTGCATTTTGGAATTTCTGAATTTCTAATCTTTGGATTTTGAGATTTTAGAATTTTGGAATTTGGAATTTTCATTATTTTTGATTTTTCCAATCTCTAATTTTTTACATTTTAAATGTTCCGAAACTCCAATTTACGAAATTTCGGAATTTACGAAATTTCGGAATTTACGAAATTTCGACTTTTCACATTTTGGCAATTCCAAATTCGAAAATTCGAGAATTCTGAAATTCAAAAAATTCGGAAATTCAAAATTTTCGGAAATTCTGAAAATTCAGAAATTTGAAATTTGACATTTCGAAAATCCGAAAATTTGGAAATGGAAAAATTCAGAAATTTTGACATTTTGGAATTAAAGAATTTGTCAAAATTCTGTAAAAAAACGAATTCGGAACTAAACGAATTGCACATGTCTAGTCAGTAGTAGAGGCATTGATTTGTAAAGGGACCTTTATTGGCAGTAACATTTTCCTAGTCTCTGACTGTTTCCTATGGCATTGGCATGACAACCACTTTGACAGAACAGTCTCTGACCACTCCAATAGAAGAGTCTCTGCCCATCCTACTAGTAGATTCTTAGTCTATGACCGCACATACACTAAACATATGTGGCCCTTGGGAGAAATCAGGGGCCACACATAAGACCCCTTGTAAGTTGACAACCACTGATCTGTTCTATCCTGCAGGCAGTCATACTCGGAGCTGGAGGTCAGAGACTACCTGTGGCAGATCCTCAGTGCGGTGGAATTCCTCCACGCTAAGCAGATTCTTCACCTGGATCTGAGGTCAGAGAACACCATCGTCACCGAACACAAGCTGCTGAAGATCCTGGACTTCGGCAATGCCCAGTTCTATTCCCCGGATAAAGTCATCAGCCCTCAGAGATACACAGATTACATGGAGACCATGGGTGAGTGGTTGGCCGAGTTTTCCCGCTAGAGGTGAAACTACATACAGTGGGGTGCAGAGCAAAGTTACAAGAACCTCTGACCTTCTATAATGATAGAAGACTTGAGATTCTTATGAGATTCATAGTTGTGCAATCATACTGCTAAAACACTAGTAGTATCAATGGATTGCTGAGTTCTCCCTTACATCGGTGATCGGTAGAGAAGTGCCCTCTTACATTAGTGGCCAGTAAAGAAGTGCTCCCTTACATTGGTGGCCGGTGGAGAAGATCCTCCCTTTTATATAGGTAATCAGTGGTGAAGGGCCCCATTATATTGCTAGCCAGTGCTAGGGCCACCTTATATTAATGATCAGGAGAAATGTCTCCTTTACATTGGTGGCCAATTGAGAAGTGGCCCCTTTTATTGGTGGCCAGTGGAGAAGTGCCCCCTTATATTGGTGGCCAATGGAGTAGTACCCCTTTACAGTGATGGCTAATGGAGAAGTGCCCCTTACATTGGTGGCCAATGGAGAAGTGGCCCCTTTTATTGGTGGCCAGTGGAGAAGGGCCCCCATACATTGGTGGCCAATGGAGTAGTACCCCTTTACAGTGATGGCTAATGGAGAAGTGCCCCTTTTATTGGTGGCCAGTGGAGAAGTGGCCCTTTTATTGGTGGCCAGTGGAGAAGGGCCCCCTTACGTTGGTGGCCAATAAAGAAGGGCCCCCTTTCATTGGTGGTCAGTCAAGAAGGGTCCCCTTACATTGGTGTTCAGTGGAGAAGGGTCCCCTTACATTGGTGTTCAGTGGAGAAGGGCCCCCTTATAAAGGTATTCGGAGAAGGGAACCAACATATTGGTAGTCAGTGGAGTCGGGCCCCCCTACATTAGTGACCTGTGGATAAGGACCTATTTATATTGGTGGTCAGTGGGAGAGGTGCCACCTTACAGTATATTGGTGGTCAGTGGGAAGATCTCTCCTCTTACAGACAGATAATAAAAATAAACTTCTCCTATGTGACTACCGGAACAAACACCTTCAACCCCTGGTGGAGAAAAACCTGCTGTACAGAAACCTTTGTACAATGTTACACTGTATATCCCGTACAATGTATTTCCTGTACAATGTTACACTATATATCCCGTACAATGTATTTCCTGTACAATGTTACAATTTATAACCTGTGTGCGTTGCTACGGCTTTTCAGTCTCTTACAATGTATATGACTTTACCAGCTCCGGAGGTCCTGGAGGGGCAGGGTGCCATCCCCCCCACCGATATCTGGGCCGTCGGAATTACAGCGTTCATCATGTGAGTATTGTGTTACAATCTATAAAATTGCTTTTCATCTCATGATGTCACGATGATGTCATAGATGTTCTGGTCTACAGTCATACATGGTATGTTACAGGGTCATGAACTTTGCAGGATGCGAAGTAAAGTATTTGGACTGCTTGATTTGTTATATTTTTTATTTTTATTTATTTTTAATCCATGGGGGGGATTGGTTGGGGGGTCCCTGGCTGTAGTTTAGACACTTTTCAGGTAATGTCTACATTACAACTATTATTACATGTGTATAGAGATATAGAGGTATATATTTGTATATCTATAGATATAGATCTATGAATCAACAATACAATGTATATTTTCTTAGAATTGTTTTGTTTTCTGTTTTTTTTTTCCTGTTTCTAAAAGTTTACTGCCACCTAGTGGACACATGTAGAACTTACACAGGTGTCATTTAGACCAGTCTTCAGTGAATGAATGACTTGTATAGCGCAACACATGCAAACTGAATCGCCTCTGAGCGCTTTTTTTCAGTCTAAGGGCCACATCATTTATTCTACAAATAAAATAAAAAAATATCTTTTATAAATGAATGAATACAATTTGAATGAATGTTCATCACTCTCCAAGAATTAGGTTTATATCAGAGTCCCCCTCCCCTCATCAGTGGCAGCTGGCCCTCAATTTTTCTTTGGAGGGGGGTCGCCCCTGTGCCAACACCCCTTCCCCAGCCACATAACCCAAACAAACAACCCCCCCCCCCCCTCACGGGGACTCTTGTTAACTTCATATGATTATAAATGTTACTCAATAGCAAAATATATGTATCAAAAAAAATTCTATGCGCTGCTAAAGTCTTCGGGTTTGACTTGAAGAAAAGGTGGCAACCCTATCCCCACCCCCATCCCTCTGTTCCTGATCCCCCTCCCACCATCCCTCTGTTCCTGATCCCCCCACCATCCCTCTGTTCCTGATCCCCCCCCCACCATCCCTCTGTTCCTATTCCCCTTCCCCACCATCCCTCTGTTCCTGACCCCCCACCACCATCCCTCTGTTCCTGATCCCCCCACCATCCCTCTTTTCCTGATCCCCTTCCCCACCATCCCTCTGTTCCTGACCCCCCCCTCCCTCACACCACCATCCCTCTGTTCCTGATCCCTCCCACCACCATCCCTCTGTTCCTGATCCCCCCACCATCCCTCTGTTCCTGATCCTCCCCCCACCATCCCTCTGCTCCTGATCCTCCCCCCAACATCCCTCTGTTCCTGATACCTCCCACCATCCCTTTGTTTCTGATCCCCCCCGCCATCCCAATGTTCCTGATCCCCCTGTTCCTGATACCCCCACCACCATCCCTCTGTTCCTGATACCCCCACCATCCCTCTGTTCCTGATACCCCCACCATCCCTCTGTTCCTGATCCCCCCACCACCATCCCTATGTTCCTGATCCCCTTTCCCACTATCCCTATGTTCCTGATCCCCTTTCTCACTATCCCTCTGTTCCTGACCCCACCACCATCCCTCTGTTCCTGATTCCCCCCACCATCCCTCTGTTCCTGATCCCCCCCCCACCATCCCTCTGTTCCTAAACCCCCCCTGCCCCACCATCCCTCTGTTCTTGGTCCCCCCACCCACCATCCCTCTGTTCCTGATCCCCTTTCCCACCATCCCTCTGTTCCTGATCCCCTTTCCCACCATCCCTCTGTTCCTGACCCCACCACCAACATCCCTCTGTTCCACATATTTATTTGTCACTTTGTGTTGGTCTCTCACATAAAATCCCAATAAAATACATTTAAATTTTTAGTTGTAACATGAGAAAATGTGGAAAATGTCAAGGGGTATGAATACTTTTTCAAGGCACTGTGTGTGTGTGTGTGTGTATACATATATATATACCTGAACTATGATGGCGCCATTTTTTTCAAGAGAAAATCAGATGACGGATGATGTGGTGGGGATCTCTGGAAGTGTTACAGCGACTCGTTACTGAGCTGCGTAGATATCGTTTGAGACAATTGTCAGCTCTTTGGTCTTCTATCATCCTCTCTCTCTCTCTCTCTCTCCCTCTTCCAGGTTAAGCGCTGACTATCCATTCAGTCCTGACTGCGGGGCGGAGCTGGAGAAAGATATCAAGAAAGGATTGATCAAATTCGGCCACTGCTACGCCGGTCTGTCCGGAGGGGCCGTCCGCTTCCTGCAGAGCGCGCTGTGGGCCAATCCTTGGTAGGGGACTACTGCCCTCATCATTGTCTCATCGTGTACAGCTCCATGAAAGCTACCCCTGCTCTTCCGATAAAAAGCTGGTTGCCTGGCTGTCATGCCGATCCTCCGCTTCAGTTCCTTGGCTCACTGATGTGGTGGGAGACGCGTGCACACAGTAATTTGCATAGTTGTGTTCAGTCAGTGGCACTAATAGATGTATTAAAAAATATATATATATATACATAGATAGATAGATGGATGGATGGATGGATGGATGGATGGATGGATGGATGGATAGATGGATAGATGGATAGATGGATAGATAGATAGATAGATAGATAGATAGATAGATAGATAGATAGATAGATAGATAGATAGATAGATAGATAGCCATCTAGTGACCATAGGTGGTATTTTCCATTTTAAATCAATCATCAAAAACAAAAAACATTTGAACAGCACACTAAATAGCCGAATAATATTAATATTTATTTCTTTCTTTTTGGGATTTTTTTTTTTTTTGTGGCGGGATGATTCTACACGCACTTTATTTTTTTTTATGCATGCAGTATCAAAGGTGAAAAAAATAAAAAATCAATGGTTCTCTATGGAGACGCTTCACGTCTCCACTCCATGTCACCTGAAGCTCAAACAAGTTCTGGAGCTTTTTTTGGTCGCTCAAATCGGGCAGATTTGGGCGTTTTTGGCACACTTCTAACTATTAAATTATAGATATTGGAATTACCTTTCAAATTTGGCTGTTAGTGAACGTAATGAATAAAAATGAATTTGAAGTTACTAATTATACGAAACAACGAATGCCGTATCTAAATGATTGGAACGTAACAAATTAAAGGGGTGTTCCAGCCAAAAAATGTGTTTATTAAAAGTCAGCAGCTACAAAAAAGTGTAGCTGTTGGCTTTTAATAAACACTCACTTACCTGCTCCTGCGTTCCAGCGCTGCGCCGACCGGGGCTCCGCTCCTCTCCCCCCCTCCCCAGCCGGCGTCTCCATCCCGACTGTGGGCACCCAGCCGTGACAGCCTTCGGCTTCACGGCCGGGCACCCACTGTGCATGCGCGAGCCGCACTGCGCATGCGGCTCGCCGCTGATTGGACAGGCGATTGCCTAGGACCTGTCAGTGTCCTAGGCCATCGCCTACAGGGAGGGGCTGAAAAAAGGCGATTACGCCTCTCGCCTTACCAGCCCCTCGGCGGAAGCAGGAAGTCCCACTCCTACTGAAGCCCCCACTCCCCCCCAAAAAAAAATTACATGCCAAATGTGGCATGTAAGGGGGTGTGGAGTGGATTAAGAGGAAGTTCCATTTTTGGGTGGAACTCCTCTTTAATAATAAATAATAATATAATAAAACTTTTTATTATTTATTATTATTAATTTGTTCTGTTCCATTTGTTTCGATTGGGCATTTGTTATTTCGTATAATTAGTAACTTCAAATACATTTTTATTCATTACGTTCATTAACAGCCAAATTTAAAAGGTAATTCCAATATCTATAATTTAATAGTTAGTAATAGTTAAGTTATTATTCGTTAGTTATTGTTTCAGATTTTTATATTTTGGGGTTTTTGAATTTACGGATATTCGGAAAAATTCGTTAAACAGGCTTTCTTTAACCACTTAAGGACCGCCTACTGCACATTTACGTCGGCAGAATGGCACGGCTGGGCACATCAACGTATATATACGTTGATTTTAGTACCCAGCCTTGGGTCACGGGCGCGCGCCCGCGGGCGCGCGCCCGCGACCCGGTCCGAAGCTCCGAACCCGGGACCGCGGGATTCGCGGACCCGATCGCCGCTGGAGTGCGGCGATCCGTCCCTGGAGCGGAAGAACGGGGAGAGCCGTGTGTACACACGGCTTCCCCGTGCTTCTCTGTGGCCGCAGCATCGATCGCGTCATCCCTGTAATAGGGGGACGCGATCGATGACGTCACACCTACAGCCACACCCCCCTACAGTTGTAAACAAACACATAGGCACACATCCCCTACAGCGCCACCTGTGGTTAACTCCCAAACTGCAGCTGTCATTTCCACAGTAAACAATGCAATTTAAATGCATTTTTTACTGTGAAAATGACAATTGTCCCAAAAATGTGTCAAAATTATCCGAAGTGTCCGCCATATTGTCGCAGTCACGAAAAAAATAGCTGATCGACGCTATTAGTAGTAAAAAAAAAAAAATTAATAAAAATGCAATAAAACGATCCCTTATTTTGTAAACGCTATAAATTTTGCGAAAACCGACCGATAATCGCTTATTGCGATTTTTTTTTACCAAAAATACGTAGAAGAATACGTATCGGCCTAAACTGAGGAAAAAAAATGTTTTTTTATATATTTTTGGGGGATATTTATTATAGCAAAAAGTAAAAAATATTGCATTTTTTTTTAAAATTGTCGCTCTATTTTTGTTAATAGCGCAAAAAATAAAAACCGCAGAGGTGATCAAATACCACCAAAAGAAATCTCTATTTGTGGGAAAAAAAGGACGCCAATTTTGTTTGGGAGCCACGTCGCACGACCGCGCAATTGTCAGTTAAAACGAAGCAGTGCCAAATCGCAAAAAGGGGCAAGGTCCTTTACCTGCATTTTGGTCCGGGTCTTAAGTGGTTAATTCGGATATTTCCAAATCAACAATTTTTTTCGAAAATTCATTAAAAAACAAATTTGGAAGGAAATTAATCTTAAGCAGAAAATCGCACCGAAAGAAAAACCAGCACGAATACGCACAAAATCGCTCAAATTGTGCGTTTCCATTCATTTGTTATTTTGGATAATTTTTAACTTTGGATAAATTTGTTACAAAAACAGTCAAATTTTGAAAGACAATTCCAATACCTATAATTTAATAGTTAGTTATTATTATTAGTTAGTTATTGTTTCAAATTTTCTCATTTTCATTTGGATTTTCGAATACACGTATGTTGATTTTACAAATTTTCGCATTTTCGAATTTACAAATGTAGGAATTTTCGCATCTTTGAATTTCCGATTTTTATGAATTTTTGCATTTTTGAATTTACGAATTTACGATTTTTTAAGAATCTTCGAATTGACAAATTTAGTAATTTTCAATTTTTACGAATTTTCGCATTTTTTAATTTACGATTTTACGAATCTTCGAATTGACAAATGTAAGGATTTTCAATTTTATGATTTTTCGCATTTTCGAATTTACCATTTTCCAAATTTTTGCATTTTCCAATTTTTTGCATTTTCCAATTTTTGCATTTTCCAATTTTTGCATTTTCCAATTTTTGAATCTGCACTGCCAATTTTTTTCCGAAAATGCAAAAGTTCGTAAATTCGAAAATGCAAAAATGTGTCAATTCGAAAATGTGAAAATTCGTAAAATTGAAAATTCCTAAATTTGTCAATTCGAAGATTTGTAAATTTGAAGATTCGTAATTTAAAAATGCAAAAATTCGTAAAAATTTCAATTCCTACATTTGTAAATTTCGAAAATGCAAACATTTGTAAAATCAAAATTTCTTAAATTCTCAAGTTAGAAAATGGAAACATTTGTAAAATCTAAAATTCTTAAATTTGATGTCACTTGGTCTCAAAAGCGCTATTTCTCGAAAACAAACAATGGTTGAACTATTTAGGGTGGAGATGGGAGAAGGATGATATGTATGCACTGCCCTTCCGCTTGAAGGTATCAGCACCAGTCTATAAATGCTGTACACACATTCTAAAGGCTGCGGCTTTAAGCAAGGTTTTTAGCAAACTTTAGCACGGCCTAAAGCATAATGAAATGATCCAGTGATAGGCAGAATTCTTTGCTGCTCTCACATTTAGATACATTTTATGCTTTCTTGGAATTAAATGTATCAATTTATTTGTGAACAATTTTTTTTATTTTTTTTTTATATCTCAGGGGGCGTCCCTCTGCATCAGACTGCCTGAAAATGCCATGGCTGCAGGAAGCCGGACTGGCCACGTTGCAGCAGCAGCCGCCGGTCTACTTCCCCAGCACCAAACTGAGGAGCTTCCTCCACCGGAGAGCCGCCAAGACAGCAGCAAGTCAGAGCACGGGGTCATCGCGGTCCTGACAAAACCAACGCCACCCAATGGTCACTGTGTAGGCGTTCAGCCATAGGAACCACACCTCTTCCTCCTCACTGGTTGTCTTGTTTGCCCCCCCCCCCCTCCCGATAAAGTGTACCTTCCACTTTAGGCCAGTGATGGTGAACCTTGGATATTTTGGAACTACATTTCCCATGATGCTCATCTACACTGAAGGGTGAATGAGCATCATGGGAAATGTAGTTCCAAAACATCTAGGGGGGGCCAAGGTTCACCATCACTGCTTTAGGCAATGATGGAAGCCAATATATGAGATGGAGACTTATCCAGCTTCTGGCAGTGATGTGTATTCCGCTCCATCGCTCCCTACCGGCCCAACCGACCGGCCCGCAATGGTCTCCTTCAAGCAGGTGACAGGTTCACTTTAACAGCCGTTCCCCCTTGTCCCCGGGCGTTCTAGGCTTGCCACTCAGGTATTTTTAGTACAGTTTTTTGTGTGCGTCCAGCGTCGTCTTGTCGTGAGGCATTTTTCAACCGCTATCGTAGACGCCGATAAGATTCCCCCCGATGGACAGAATCATTATAGAAAACCGCGCCCGTGAATTTTTTTTCCATTAGGATCTCTGGTTAGATTTTAATCTATAGAAAATTAACGCAAGCGCCGTGTGGCTTTTAATGTTTGAAGAGGAAGCAGTATGAATAATGGGCTTTGCTAAAGGTTTATAGGATGACAGAAAGGCTTTGGGGGAGGGGGCGGGATTAGCTGTGAGAGGAGGGGCTTTGAAGTGAATACAGGTATGGGGGGCTATGATATTTTATACATACAGGTATTTGTATTGCATCAATTTAATGCATTACATACTATCCATTTACATTAGTTCCCACCTCCGAAGAGCTTACAGCCTACATCAGTCCCCGCCCCCAAGGAGCTTACAATTTACATAAGTCCTGTCCCCCCGAGGAGCTTACAATCTACATCAGTCCCTGCCTCCAAAGAGCTTACAATTTACACCAGTCCCAGCCCCCAAGAAGCTTACAGTCTACATCAGTCCATGTCCCCAAAAAGCTTACAGTCTACATCAGTCCATGTCCCAGAGGTACTTAAAATCTACATCAGTTCTTGCCTCCAAGGAGCCTACAATCTACATTAGTCCCTGTCCCCCCAAAGAGCTTACAATCTACATCATTCTCTTTCCCCAGGGAGCTTACATTCTACTTCAGTTCCTGGCCTCAAGGAGCCTACAATCTATGTACTTTCCTGCCCCCAGGGAGCTTACAATGTACAGAAGTCCATGCCCCAAGAAGCTTACAATCTAAATTGGTGTATGCTCTCCCAAAAAACTTAACATTTACAGCAGTCCTTGCCCCCAAAGAGCTTACAATCTACATCATTCTCTTCCCCCAGGGAGCTTACATTGCACCGAAGAAGCTTACAATCTAAATTGGTGTATGCTCTCCCAAAAAACTTACAATCTACAGCAGTCCCTGCCTCCAAGGAGCTTACAATCTAAATTATTCCATGCCCCCAAGAGGCTTACAATCTAAATTAGTCTATGCCCCCAAGGAGCTTACAATCTACATCAGTCGCTACCCCCAAGAAGCTTACAATCTACATTAGTCCATGCCTGAAGTGTTCTTACAATCTACATCAGTCCCTGCCCCTAAGGAGCTTACATTCTACATCCACCATTGCCCCCAAAAAGCTTACAATCTAACTGAGTGCATGCTCCCAAAAAGCTTACAATCTACATCAGTCCCTGCTTCCAAGGAGCTTACAAGTGACAACATTCCCTGCCCCCAAGGAGCTTACAATCTAAATTAGTCCATGCCCCCAAGGAGCTTACAATCTAAATTAGTCCATTCCCCCAAGGAGCTACAGTTATGTGTCTAATCATAACTGTGGATTACTCATGGCTGTGTACGGTCTTATTTGTTTAACCTTTAAATTTATTCTGGTAATCCTGCACTCCTCCTACCCATGGGTGGCGACACTCACTTTTGCACTGTATCAGTGGAAGAAGACAGTGGCCACCCAGGCTGGACTTCAAAATATGCTTGCCTCTACTACATTGGGTAATTAGTTTCAAGCACCACATTGTGCATTGACATATACCCCCTTTAGACCTTACCGGACTGTATGGTCACCTGCTGAATAAGCGCCTCCCACAGACAGCTTCACTCTCCAATAAGACATGGCAGTTACAGTGTTACTAAACCCACAACAGTAAAATCAGTCTTTATATGCAGTAAAGCATGCTTGTTATCTTCACAGTGGAACCTAAGGGGTTAATCCTCCGCATTGTGTGAAAAGGCTGTTTGCTCCTGTCTTCTATGATCCTCCCCTTATTCCATAGTCCCCAATCTATCTGCTGAAAATACAGAGTCTTGGGGGCACTCTGCACATGCTCAGTTTGGTGTGAATTGCTAGAGGTTTTTTTTTCTTGGTAGGGTGCATGTGATCAGCACAGGACCAGTCAGCACTGTCCAGGCAGAGGGTCAGGGGTCCTGCAGCTTCATGGGACAGTCCGAAGAGAATGAAAACTCCTCCTACAAGCTTTAACCAGACACTGATAGAAGTCACAATACTGCTATATACTGCTGATTGGAAATTTTGGCATTTCGCTGTTTATTTACTAAAATAATTGCATTTCCATGATCTGTGTGCTGTGGGAGACCTGATATAGTGAATGCAGGGTTCTGGAGAGACCAGATATAGCGAATGCACGGTCCTGGGGAAACCAGAAAGAGTTAATGCAGGGTCCTGGGGAGACCAGATATAGTTAATGCAGGGTCCTGGGGAGACCAGATATAGTGAATGCAGGGTCCTGGGGAGACCAGATATAGTAAATGCAGACTCCTTGGGGGAGACCAGATATAGTGAATGCAGGGTCCTGGGGAGACCAGATGTAGTGAATGCAGGGTCCTGGGGAGATGAGATGTAGTGACTGCAGGGTCCTGGGTAGACCAGATGTAGTGAATGCAGGGTCCTGGGGAGACCAGATGTAGTGACTGCAGGGTCCTGAGGAGACCAGATGTAGTGAATGCAGGGTCCTGGGGAGACCAGATGTAGTGACTGTAGGGTCCTGGGGAGAACAGATATGGTGAATGCAGGGTCCCAGGAAGAGCAGATATAGTAAATGCAGGCTCCTGGAAAGATCAGATATAGTGAATGCAGGCTCCTGGGAAAACCATATATAGCAAATGCAGGCTCCTGGAGAGACCAGATATAGTGAATGCAGGCTCCTGGGGAAACCAGATATAGTGAATGCAGGGTCCTGGGGAGACCAGATATAGCCAATGCAGAATCCTGGGGTGACCAGATATAGCGGATGCAGGGTGATGGGGAGACCAGATATAGTGAATGCAGGCTCCTGGGGAAACCAGATATAGCAAATCTACAGTCCTGGGGAGACCAGATGTAGTGAATGCAGGCTCCTGGAAAGACCAGATATAGTGAATGCAGGCTCCTGGGGAGACCAGTCATAGTGAATGCAGGGTCTCGAGGAAACCAGATATAGCGAATGAAGGGTCCTGGGGAGACCAGACATAGTGAATGCAGGGTCCTGGGGAGACCAGATTTAGTGAATGCAGGCTCCTGGGTTTAGTAACAATTTAACTCTCCAATAAGACATGACAGTTAAATCCAAGGGAGCTTTACTTCCTAAAATGCAGTATATGGGTGTTTAAAGTATAAAGAGACAATAATCTTTTCCACTTTCACTGAGGAAACATGAAGAAGAAAGGTGGGATCTATATACCAGCACCAACATACAGGGAAGCTGGATTATGCCATTAACAGACCTAAAAATAACAAGTTGCAGTTACAGCTAATTTCCACTAGATGTCAGCATTAAGACATAAGAAAATCCAATGCCACAGTAATGGATAAATGGTTCCAGAACATAGGGGACTGATGGGATATGTCGTATACACAAGAAACAACCCCCTCCCCCATACCTGTACTGACTTCAAACTAAATCCTGTTTCCCGTGTGGAGTTAAGAGGCAATATTTAACGATAAGATTTATAGAAACAAGTTTTTCTTCTTTTTTTTTTCTGAGTTTCTTTTTCTGGTGTTTTGATGTAGAACACTAACCTCAATGACCATATAATGTTTTACTGTGTGCAACGTAAGAAAAAGTCATCCGAGAATTTAGAAGTACAAAAGACACAACCATACTCTACGCGTTTCATCGAAATCTTTCACGAGTCGATCGCGGGCCGGTGCCCGTTCAGTGAGGCTCAGCGGCCCGCCAGTGTTACATTGTCACCATCAGTGTCACAACTCTTCGGATGTGTCAGTCGTAACTCATTAAACACAGATGTGCCGTTCAATCTTTAGTCGCAGGGTAAATCACACGCGCCGCACGCTCTTCATTATACTTAGTGTTAAGGGAACATATTTTTAATTCCAGTGAGATTGTATAATTTGCATGTTATTTATACTGACTTTTTTTGTCGTATGATTTTGTTTGATTTTGCAATAAAAAATAAAAAAAACATTGACGAATGATTGTCCTCCGACCTCTGGATTTTGGGCGTGTGGGGTATTAGGATGCAAATTAGACACGTGCAATTCGTTTAGTTCCAAATTTTGTTTTTTAACAAATTTGGACAAATTAGTTCATTCCGAATTTAAGAAATTGAAAATTTTGGAATTTCGGAAATTCGAAATTTCAGACATTAGAAAATTCGAAAATTTCAGGAATTCGACATTTCGGACATTACAAATTTGGAAATCCGAAAATAAGAATGAAGATTTAAAAGAACTAAAAATTTCAAAAATCTGAAATAACTTAAAATTAATAACTTAAAAAATGTATGATACATTAACTATTACTAACTAATACATTAAAGGTATTGGAATTTTATTAAAAATGTGGCTGTTTTTTTTTTTTTTTTTGTTTCATAAAGTTTTATTCGGTGCTTATGAAGACATTAACAAAATAACACAATAATACAGCATAAAAGAAATGAGAAATCGACATAGGATTACATTGTTAACTTTTCAACTGATGTCGTATATTACGTACAATTGGTATGGAACTATCATTAAACATATAGGAAACCTTGAAAGGGGTGAATAAAAGTGTACAGATTAAGATCAAAATATTTCAACGGTTAACAGTTTATCTTATCAAAGATCTTGTATCTCATTATTGCTCTTTATTATTATTATATTATTTATTTTATTTTTATTTAATAATAAGAGGCACTCCTCAACCTGTAGGCATGATATTGGAACTAGTTTTACCTTAGCGGTTGTGGAGTGTAGGGAGGGGTGAAGGGGGGGGGGGAGGGGATGGAGAGGAGCTATGTGGGGAAAGGAGGGGGAGAGAGAAAAAAAAAAAAAAATTATATATATATTGTGATAGAAAACGTGAAATCATTCAGTTATTAATTTGACTATGTATTTTATTTTTCCAGTATAGGTAGTAGACCTTATTGGGTGTATCTTGGTTTCTTATTGCATATGGGTTGTATATTCCAGAGACTCTTTGAAAATCATCCAGTCGTGCCAGATCGCTGCGAATGACATTATTTTTTCTTGGGATATGCTAATGAGTTCTTCTATTTTTTCAATGCAGTTAATTCTCCTAAACCATTCCGTTTTAGAAGGGGTAACGTTCGTGCGCCAGTGGGAAGGGACGCATTGTCGTGCTGCATTAATCATGATCATTGGTAGTGATTTTAAGTAGCGTTTTTTCGGCAGGTAGTTAAAGTGGAGAAGATATTGTGCTGGGTCGAATTCGAGAGTTTCAGATGTAATTGCTGTAGTGGTTTCGTGAACTACTTTCCAGAAATTGTTAATTAGGGGGCAGGACCACCATATATGGAGCATCGTTCCCTCCTCCTGTTTACATCGCCAGCATCTGTCAGAGCTTTGAGGTGAGAATTTGTGGATTACTGAGGGAGTTCTGTACCATCTAGTAATTATTTTGAAGCTGCATTCCTGTGTGGCCACATTTAGAGAACCTTTATGTGCATATGTGTAGATTCTTTCCCAATTCTCATCAGTTAGAGGGGTGTCTATATCCCTCTCCCACTTCTGGCAGGAGGAGCTGGAGAAGTCTGTTTTATCCTCAAACAATGAATTGTACAGGACTGATATGATATGTCTGTGCGGGGTTACTTTCGTGCATAGGTCTTCTAGTTTAGTAAGTGGTCTTGTCCATGAGGGTGCAGTCTTGGAATAGGTTAGAAAATGTCTTATTTGAATGTATGTCCAGTGTGGGATTTGGAAAGGTTTCATGTCATTGTTCAAGTCTTCCCTAGACAGCATTTTTCCATTTTTAAAAAAGTGTTTGACTAGGATTTTCTCGTGTGGCCAATGGTGAGATAGAAAATCTTTCTCTAGACCTGGAGGAAAATCCGGGTTGTTTCTAAGTGTCGATAAAGGGCTGAGCCAAGGTGTTGTGTTGGTGGGTTTAAAGGTACTGCGGAATACTTTTAAGGTGGGGCCTATTAGGGGGTGTGAATGAGCATCTCTTGAATGATATTTAGGGTGAATCCAAGGTAGAGTGCTGAGATTTTGTGTGCATTGTCTGTGTTCTAGTGATACCCAATCTTTGACTGTTGTATGTATGTTCCAATCTACAATCCGGGCCATAAGTGTTGCTTGGTGATATTTTTTTAGATCGGGTAGTGCTATACCCCCCTTGTTTTTTGGTAAGCATAATCTAGCTAGTTTGATCCTAGGGGGTTTGCCCCTCCAGACAAATGTGGAGCAGGCCTTTCGGAAGGATGCAAAGAAGGAGGCGGGTAGGGAGATGGGTATTGTTTGCATAACATATAAGTACCTAGGCAAGATTGTCATTTTAATTAGGGAAGCTCTCCCAAACCAAGATATGTTTAGGGAATTCCATCTCTTTAGATCTTCGTGGGTTTCTTTTAGTATTGGTGTGAAGTTAAGTTTAAAAAGATCTTTCAAATTGGAGGGAATTTCAATTCCTAAGTAGGTTATGCTTTGTGTGGCCCACGTGAACGGGAAGTTCTTTTTACATAGATCTACAGCCTTTGCCGTTAGTGTGATGTTGAGAGCATTTGATTTCGAGTGGTTAATCTTTAAATTAGATAGTGAATTAAAGTTTTCTAAGTCTTTTAAGAGGTTGGGTATGGAGATGTGGGATTCCGACAGAAAGAGTAGCATATCGTCCGCAAAGGCGGCTATTTTGTAGGTTTTCTTTTGGACCTCGATTCCTTTTATATTTTGATTGGCTCTGATTCTATTTAGAAGGGGTTCCAAGGTGAGGACGAAGAGCAATGGGGACAGGGGGCAGCCCTGTCTCGTACCATTACGTAGTGAGAAGGCGTTTGATAGATGGCCGTTTACTCGTACTCTTGCGGTTGGGTTCATGTATAGTGCTTTGATGTAAGTCCTCATTTGGGGTAAGATGCCTATGTGTTCTAGCACTGCCTCCATATAATCCCAGGCCACTCTATCAAACGCCTTCTCGGCGTCGAGGGACAGAAAAAAGCCTTGTTTTTTATTGGAAATTAACCAGTGACTGAGATTTAGTGCTTTGGTTGTATTATCCCGTCCCTCCCTACCAGGGATAAAACCCACTTGGTCAGGGTTAATGAAGGTATTAAGTAAGGGTAGCAATCTATTGGCTAAAATTTTGGCGTATATCTTGACATCTACATTGATTAATGAGATGGGTCTATAGTTCGTGACTTGTGTTGTATCTTTACCTTCTTTGGGTATAACTGTAATGTGGGCTTCTAGTAATTGTTTGGGAGGTTGATGGTTGGAGTTTAGAGTTTGGAAGGTTTTCAGGAATCTCGGTTTCAAGATGTCGATGAAGGTTTTGTAGTACTGCAGGGGTAGGCCATCTGGACCAGGCGCTTTACCTACTTTCATTTCTTTAATTGCCTTATCGAATTCTGGTCCTGAAATAGGGGCTTCTAGTTCTAGTGCTTTGTCATTAGATAGTTTGGGTGGGCTGTATTTTTTTAAGAAGTCATGAATTAGTTGAGATCTTTTATCTGAGTTCTGGGGGCATTTTGGGTTTGATGGTAGGTTGTATAGCGAATGATAATATGCTTCAAATTGTTTGGCTATCTCCTCGTTAGTGGAATGAGTTTTCCCTTGATTGTCCCTGATTTGGTGCACGGTTGAGGCTATTCTTTTATTCTGTACAGCTTTGGCCAGTAATTTCCCGCTCTTGTTACCCTGTTCATAGTAGATCTTGTGTCTCAAAATGTATTGTCTTTTCGTTTTCAGATTTAGTTCCTCCATCAGAAGTGCTCTGGTTTTGGTTAATTCATCAAAGGTTGAGGTCGCAATATTTTTTTTGTGCGTTGTCTCTAATTTGTGGATCCGGTCTATCAGGGATTTAATTTTTGATTGGCGGATTTTTTTTATTCTAGCTAGTCTGTTGATGAATTCACCCCTGATAACACATTTATGTGCTTCCCATTGAGTCATCAGGGATGTTTCATCATTTTCGTTTCTTGCAAAATAGTCTAACAGCTTCTCTTTCAGTTCTAGCACGTCTATAGGGTCTTTAAGGACTGTGGAGTTGAGTCTCCAGGTCTTGGTCACTGTTTTTTTATCGGGGAAAGACAATGTTGCTGTTATAGGGTGATGGTCAGATAATGTCATAGGTTCGATTGTTGCAGCTTTCAGGAGGGTTAGGTCATGTTGGGAAATAAAAAGGTAGTCAATTCTAGAATATTTTTGATGGATGGTAGAGAAGTATGTGTAATCTTTGGTTTGAGGAAACAGAGTTCTCCAGGTATCATGCAGCGTTAAGTCTTTAAGTTGGATCTTAATTTGTTTCAATGCTCTGTATGGAAGGCTCGATGCTCCATTTGAGGTGTCTATAATGGGGTCCAAAGGGGTGTTGAAATCACCCCCCAAGACTAGAATGCCAGTGGTAAAGGTGGTCAGTAGTTCTTTAATTTTGCGAAAGAAAGCTACTTGGCCCGAATTTGGGGCATATATGTTGGCGATTGTGATTGGATGATTTTCCAGTTTGCCTTTTACAAATATGTATCTCCCGCTGGGGTCTAGCATGGTGTCGTGTATCTGGAACGGGGTCTGATTGGAAATCAGTATAGAGACACCCTTTGTTTTCCCTTCTGTGTTAGAAGCGTGTAAGGCTATCGGATATCTCTTATCTTGGAATTTCGGGACTTTTTCTGATTTGAAGTGGGTCTCTTGAATACAAACAATATTTGCTTTATGTTTGTGGAATTCATTGAGGAATTTGGTTCTTTTTTCTGGTATATTGAGACCTTTGGCATTTACAGAAAGTATTTTAATAGATAGTGATGAGGTAAGGTGGATGTTAGAAGCCATTCTCTTTTCTTTTTTTTTTTCTTCTTGGAATATGCCTAATTACAGAAAAAAGAAAAAAAAAAAAAGAAAAAAAAAAGGGGGAAAGGAGGGGGAAAAACCAAAAAAAAAAAAGGGGGGGGGGTAGAAGAGAGATATTAAGGGTGGTGTAGGGGAGCGGGGTAGGAGGGGAATACCGGGAGTAGGCTTAGACCTGCTGGCCTACCCAGTTGAAACGAATTCCGGATGGTTCAGAGGGCAGTTGAGGAATGCCCTCTGTTTGGGTACGTGGCTTTAGTCGTTACCGACGTATGTATAGATTCTGGTTGTTGGAGTTTAAACAATCAGATGAAGAAAAGAGAAGAACCAAGCTCTGAACGTAAACCTGGTCCCTTCTTTCTCACTTGCCTTTCCTTCCTATCTGTTTGTGAGTCTGGCACTTCGGAGCAGTTTTTACAATAGAAATCAGATAACCTAATGTTACAGGAGCGTCTTTATCTTGGTGAATACAGGGATCCGTTTGTTAGTTTGGGAGTGGTTAGAAGCCAGGCCCAAGCCTCGGATCTTGTGTTACAAGATCCGAGTCTGTATGTGTTCAAGACATGAGACCAGTACTGCGTTTGGATGTCTTGAAAAGATCTTAGTACTATAGGCCCTGCAGGACTGACTAAAGAGGAAATAGGAGAACTCACTTAAGCAATTTATATATGTGACCTCTATAGGGATTTGTTACATTGCTATTCTGCATGGAAACCGTCTTCCTATGGTGTTAAAAGCACACAACATGTAAATACATGAACCATTATAATATCTTAATACATGAAACATGGACAATAAACCAAAACTATTTAACTTGTCGAGCTAGATATTCTCTAGGATCTTTCAGCATAACTACCGGGCATGGCCGAGATCAATGGAGTAACAATTAATTCAATGGGTGTCTAATGCATGTCCCTTCTGGGAGGGGGATGAAAATTGAAAACTGCCATGTCTCCGCTAGCCGTGCGATAAGACCCCTAATGATTAGGCATATACATATTATGCAGCATAAGCACAATACAGAACAGGGTGTAGTGTACATCTTTTTCAATTAACTTCTGAGCTAAAGATTCAAACAGGAGTCAAAGGATATATGGGTTCTGATTAAAAGGTCTCAGGTCTAAATAATTGTATTAACTGGTATAACAAAGAATAAAAACAGTTTTAGTGTCTTGCTCTTTTCCTCATGCAATACCCTAGATGTTCTATTTCGACCGATAGGACCGTGAGGTTTCTTTGGGGTATTATAGCGGGACATATAGCCCTTTGATGGCCGTGAGTTCCCAGTATGCAAGTCAAACACCCCCTCCCTGGGATCTGATCCAGAAGGTGAGTGGGTAGCGATACCCCATATCTAACAATTGTCCTCCTGGACGTAGGAAATCGGAGTAAAGGAGATGGTACTTACACGGGATGAGGTTGTAACGGTTGAGGTGGACAAACCTTTATCATGTAAGACTGTCCAGTAGATCAGCGGGTGTTTAGAGCATCTTGAGGATACATCGATTCTCGATTGAGGTGATTGGTATCTCTGCAAAGGACAGACTGAAAGGAGTAAGGGCAGGGGTGTTGAGAAAAAACAAAAGCAGAGCAGCAAGAGCAAACACAAAAACAAAAATAAAAATAAAGGGGAGTCACATAGGTATGTAGAGGTGGTCTTGAACCTGTGTGAAACCTTTATCTTCCTTTAGGAGTGCTTCAGGGCTAGCCAGGGGGATCCGTTGTAGATCTAGGAAGAGCAGCTCCATGTTAGAACCATATGAAGAAAAGAAAAAAGAGGGGCATGTGGGGAGCTGAACCAAAAGATGTAGAAGCATATTTAGGTGTCCATGTGATCATGGTAGTCAAGGCGATCTCTACGTCTGGGTGGTGAGTTTCCTGGATTTCCTTGGGCTTCATTTCCCCTGTTGTTGCGGGGGGATGGTGATCTGTCTGTCTGTCTCTCTGTCTTTGAGCTCTGGGAGTCAGATTGTTGGAAATTGATATCCACGGTTCATTCAGCATAAATGAACTATACCAGTCAGGGACCTCCGTCCTGGGGATATTCATTGCTTCACAGAAGGAGCGGAGGTCGTCAGGTGTGCGTAGCAGTGCTGTATGGCCTCGGTGAGTGGCTGATAGACAAAAAGGGAATTTCCACCTGTACGGAATTCCCCTTGATCTCAATTGTTCTGTGATCGGACGTAATGCTCTGCGTTGTTGCAGTGTAATGTTCGAGAGGTCCTGATAGAGTTTAATCTCGGTACCGTTGAAGATCACTCTATTTCTCTCTCTCGCTTTCCTTAAGATGGCTTCTTTCAGTGGGAAATTAACCAGGCAACAGATTATGTCTCTAGGGGGATCATTTTCTCTCCCTCTGGGCCTGAGGGCTCTGTGAATTCTCTCGAACTCGATCGGTGTGTCAGGCGGTCTTTCCAGTATATCATTGAATATAGCTTCCGCAGTGCGTTCTACAGGGATTTGGTCAGGCATTTCAGGGACCCCCCTTATTCTAATATTATGTCTCCTCCCCCTATTGTCAAGGTCTTCTAAATGGCGGTGTATTTCAATGATATGGGTGAGGTGCATGTCAGCGTTCTTCTGCACTTGTTTTATAGCATCCGCATGGCGTGCAGCAGTTTGTTCCATCACCCCTGTCCTAGCTGCTATGCCCTGGATGTCAGCACGGAGCTCACTAATGGCAGCAGACAGGGATGATTTTATGTCCAGGGCCACAGCCTGCAGGTTGGCTTGCAAGTCTGCCAGGCTGAACGGCTGTGCCATCATTAGTGGTGGTGTCTGTTGGGGTAGCAGAGGTGCCTGGATGGGTAGGGCATGAGAGGGGATGTTGGGGTCATTTGTGTGGGTCCCGGATTTGTTTACAGCGCTAATCGCGCTACTCGCGGCGTCCGCGATGGTGCTGGAGCCGCCGGGCGGGACGAGAGGTTTAGGCGAGGCCGCGGCTTTGAGGCCTACCGCCTGCGCCGCGCGGAACATCTCCGGAATCAGTGGTTGTGCTGACTGACCTGGCTCCATCGTCTCCCGGGGTGTGGAGGAGGTAGGATGACCCTTCCCTGTGTCTTTTCGGGCGCTTATGGGTCCTGTGTGGCTGAAGTTCTGCTCGTCAGTGTCAGAGAAGGGGAATCAAGCAGCCATCTCGGTCCGGTGCTTGGCCACGCCCCCTGTGGCTGTTTAGTGAATGTAACGAATACGAATTTATCCGCAAATTCGAAATTTCGGAAATTCCAAAATTTCGGAAATTCCAAAATTTCGGGAAAACTGAATTTCGGAGATTCGTAAATTCGAAATTTCGGACATTTCAAATTTGGAAATCCGAAAATAAGAATAAAAATCTGAAAATTCAAAAGAACTAAAAATTTAAAAAATCTGAAATAATAACCTAAAATTAATAACTTAAAAAATGTATGATAAACTATTACTAACTATTAAATTATAGGTATTAGAATCTTTCCTTAAAATTTGGCTGTTTAGTGAACGTAACGAATACAAATTTATCCGAAAGTTAAGAATTATCCGAAATAACGAATGCCGCATCTAAAAACAAATGGAACGTAACTAATTAATAATAATAAATAGGGATGAGCTTCGAGTTCGAGTAGAACTCATGTTGGACTCGAACATTGCCTGTTCGCCGAACAGCGAACTATTTGGGGTGTTCGCGGCAAGTTTGTGTGAACTTTAGAACTCTGTTAAAGTCTATGGGACTCGAACGTTTGAAATCTAAAGTGCTCATTTTAAAGGCTAATATGCAAGTTATTGTAATAAAAAGTGTTTTACGGACCTGGATCCTGCCCCAGGGGACATGTATCAATGCAAAAAAAAGTTTTAAAAACTGCAGTTTTTTTGGCAGCAGTGATTTTAATAATTCCTTTAAGTGAAACAATAAAAGTGAAATATTCGTTTAAATTTCGTACCTGGGGGGGGGGGGTGTATAGTATGCCTGTGAAGTAGTGCTTGTTTCCTGTGCTTAGAACTGTCCCTGCACAAAGTGTCATTTCTGAAGGAAAAAAAGTAATTTAAAATCACTCGCGGCTATAATGAATTGTCGGCTCCCGGCAATACAGAGAAAAGTCATTCATAAAAAAAAAAATGTGTGGGGGTCCATGGCATTTTTTTTAAATTTTGGGGTGGAGTTCCCTTAAAATTCATATCAGACCCGAAGGGCCTGCAAATTGAATTTGGGGGGGCCCCCACGCATTCTTTTTTTATGAATGACTTTTCTCTGTATTGCTGGTATCCGACAATTCATTATAGCCGCGAGTGATTTTAAATGACTTTTTTCCTTCAGAAATTACATTTTGTGCAGGGACAGTTCTAAGCACAGGAAACAAGCGCTACTTTACAGGCATAGTATACACCCCCCCAGGTACGAAATTTAAAGGAATATTTTAATTTTATCGTTTCACTTTAACCATTTGATACCCGCCCACCGTCAAATGATCCTATGATCCTGACAGGACGTCATATGTAGTCATATGTAGTCCTGCCACTTTAAGACGCTAGGGGAGCACGCGTTGCGTCACTTAGAACACCGTGCGTGTGCCCAGCGGCCGCGATGGCCGCCGGGCACACGCGATTGCCTACAATTGAGCTGGGACGTAGAGCTGTGTGTGTAAGGGAGAAAGGAGACCGATTGTGTCCCTTGTACATAGGGACACAATCGGTCACCTCCCCCAGTCACCCCCTCCCCCTACAGTTAGAACACACCTAGGATACACATTTAACCCCTTCCCCGCCCCCTAGTGGTTAACCCCTTCCCTGCCAGTTACATTTATACAGTAATCAATGCATATATATAGCATTGTTCACTGCATAAATGGAAATGGTCCCAAAAATGTGTTAAAAGTGTCCTATGTGTCCGCAATAATGTCCCAGTCCCGAAAAAAAATCGCAGATCGCCGCCATTTCTATTAAAAAAAAATAATAAAAAAAAATCATGATTATGTCCCCTATTTTGTAGGCAATATAACTTTTGCGCAAACCAGTCACTATACGGTTATTGCGATTTTTATTTATTTTTTACCAAAAATATGTAGAAGAATACGTATCGGCCTAAACTGAGATAAAAAATGTTTTTTTTTTTTTTTAAATGTGATATTTATTATAGCAAAAACCAAAAAATATTGTGTATTTTTTCAAAATTGTCGCTCTTTTTTTGTTTATAGCGCAAAAAAATAAAAACCGCACGGGCGATCAAATACCACCAAAAGAATTTTCCCATTTTCAATTTTCCAAAATTCTGAATTAGAAAATTCGAAAAATCAGAAAAAAAAGGAATTCGGAAATTGTAAAATTGTAAAATTCAGAAATCTGTCAATTCAAAAATTCAAAAATCTGAAAATTCCAAATTCTGTATTTCAAATTTGTTTAATTTTCGAATTTCTGAAAAAAAAAAATAATAATTAAACTAAAACGAGCAAATTTTTCGGCAGTGCACAGATCGGGACATTAAAAAGCTTCTGTTGCACCTACAAAGACTCCTAGGTGCACAGGCTCATTCAGGACTACAACCACAGCCAGGAGAAGTATAGCAGGAGGATAGGTTTTTGGAAAAATCTTTTCTAGATGGCGCCAGAGAGGAGCCTCCTACTGGATGGAGAACTCAGCACCCCAACTGGGAAAAAAAGAAAAAAAAGTAAACCAGTTTCTCCCTCTAGTATATCCCTATGAAAGAGCACACCGCCACTGACACGTTTCAGGGCCACTACCCTTTATCAGAGTCACTTTAATGAAGGGTGGTAGAGTTCACACCAATGCCAACATGTTTCAAGGTCAGACCCCCTTCATCAGATTAAGTCTAATGAAAGGGACTCTGATAACATGTCAGTATCACTGTGACCCATGACGCTTCATTAGAGTGACTCTAATGGAAAGGCACTCTGGTAATGGGTGGTGGCCTTGAAATGCGTCAGTGGCAGTGTGGACTCGGGGGCCCAGATGGCAAGAGACTGATAAAGCATAGTGGTTTTGAAATGCACCAGTTACGTAGACTTGGGATGATGACCCTTCATTAGAGTGTATCTGATGGAAAGGCACTCTGATCAAAGGTAGTAGCCCCGAAACGCATCAGTGGTAGTCCAGACTGCGATCCCCCTCATTAGAGTGACTCTGAAATATGTCAGTGGTACTCTGGGCTAAGGCAGTGTTTCTGAACAGGTCCTGTTTTCAGGCTTTCCATTATTTTGCACAGGTGATTTGATCAGTTTTACTGCCTAGTAATTGCCACGGTGGTTTTATCTGACGGAAATCCTGAAAACATGACGTGTTGGGGCGCCTTGAGGACTGGAGTTGAGAAACACTGGGCTAAGAGTCGGTGCACACTACAGCGGCACGACTCTGGGGGCGGCTCTGCCAGTCGTCCTGAGGACGACTTCAGAGGCGATTTGCAAGATGACTTCTGTATAGAAGTCAATGCAAGTCGCCCCGAGCCGCCCCCGAAGTCGTACAGGGAGTATTTTCTAAGATTAGAACGCTCCCATTGCATTACATGGGAGGCGACTCGTCAGGCGGCTGAGCCACCTGACGCGTCTCCCCAGTGTGAACCGACTCTTAGGAACCCAACCTATACAGCGTCTTGAAAAAGTATTCATGGTCTCCTCTGCTCACACTGACCTTCTCTGATCAGTGAGAGCAGAGTAGCCCAGTGAGAGTAGAAGAGAACAGAGGAGGCCAGTGAGAGTAGAGAAGACCAGAGGAGGCCAGTGAGAGCAGAGGTGGTCAGTGAGAGCAGAGGTGGTCAGTGAGAGCAGAGGTGGTCAGTGAGAGCAGAGGAGGCCAGTGAGAGCAGAGGAGGCCAGTGAAAGCAGAGAAGGCCAGTGAGAGCAGAGAAGGCCAGTGAGAGTAAAGGAGGCCAGTGAGAGTAGAGACCAGAGGAGGCCAGTGAGAGCAGAGGATGCCAATGAGAGCAGAGGAGGCCAGTGTGAGCAGAGGAGGCCAGTGAGAGCAGAGGAGGCCAGTGAGAGCAGAGGAGGTCAGTGAGAGCAGAGGAGGTCAGTGAGAGCAGAGGAGGTCAGTGAAAGCAGAGGAGGTCAGTGAAAGCAGAGGAGGCCAGTGAGAGTAGAGGAGACCAGTGGAGGTCAGTGTGAGCAGAGGTGGTCAGTGAGAGCAGAGGTGGTCAGTGAGAGCAGAGGTGGTCAGTGAGAGCAGAGGTGGTCAGTGAGAGCAGAGGAGGCCAGTAAGAGCAGATGAGGCCAGTAAGAGCAGAGAAGGCCAGTGAGAGCAGAGAAGGCCAGTGAGAGCAGAGAAGGCCAGTGAGAGTAAAGGAGGCCAGTGAGAGTAGAGACCAGAGGCGGCCAGTGAGAGCAGAGGATGCCAATGAGAGCAGAGGATGCCAGTGTGAGCAGAGGAGGCCAGTGTGAGCAGAGGAGGCCAGTGAGAGCAGAGGAGGCCAGTGAGAGCAGAGGAGGTCAGTGAGAGCAGAGGAGGTCAGTGAAAGCAGAGGAGGCCAGTGAGAGTAGAGGAGACCAATGGAGGTCAGTGTGAGCAGAGGAGACCAGTGAGAGCAGAGGAGACCAGTGAGAGTAGAGGAGACCAGTGAGAGTAGAGGAGACCAGAGAGAGTAGAGGGGGCCAGTGAGAGCAGAGGAGACCAGAGAGAGTAGAGGGGGCCAGTGAGAACAGAGGAGGCCAGTGAGAGTAGAGGAGACCAGAGAGAGTAGAGAAGACCAGAGAGAGTAGAGAAGACCAGGGAGAGTAGAGGAGACCAGAGGAGACCAGAGAGAGCAGAGGAGGCCAGTCAGAGCAGAGGTGGTCAGTCACAGCAGAGAAGGCCAATGAGAGTAGAGGAGACCAGTGTGAGCAGAGGAGACCAGTGTGAGCAGAGGAGGCCAGTGAGAGTAGAGACCAGTGTGAGCAGAGGAGACCAGTGGAGGTCAGTGTGAGCAGAGGAGGCCAGTGAGAGTAGAGGGGGCCAGTGAGAATAGAGGAGGCCAGTGAGAGTAGAGGAGACCAGAGAGAGCAGAGGAGACCAGAGAGAGCAGAGGAGACCAGAGAGAGCAGAGGAGGCCAGTCAGAGCAGAGGTGGTCAGTCAGAGCAGAGAAGGCCAATGAGAGCAGAGGAGACCAGTGTGAGCAGAGGAGGCCAGTGAGAGTAGAGACCAGTGTGAGCAGAGGAGACCAGTGGAGGTCAGTGTGAGCAGAGGAGACCAGAGGAGGCCAGAGAGAGTAGAGGAGACCAGAGAGAGTAGAGGGGGCCAGTGAGAATAGAGGAGGCCAGTGAGAGTAGAGGAGACCAGTGAGAGTAGAGGAGACCAGAGAGAGTAGAGGAGACCAGAGGAGGCCAGTGAGAGCAGAGGAGGCCAGTGAGAGCAGAGAAGGCCAGTGAGAGTAAAGGAGGCCAGTGAGAGTAGAGACCAGAGGAGGCCAGTGAGAGCAGAGGATGCCAATGAGAGCAGAGGAGGCCAGTGTGAGCAGAGGAGGCCAGTGAGAGCAGAGGTGGTCAGTGAGAGCAGAGAAGGCCAATGAGAGTAGAGGAGACCAGTGTGAGCAGAGGAGGCGAGTGAGAGTAGAGACCAGTGTGAGCAGAGGAGGTCAGTGAAAGTAGAGGAGACCAGTGGAGGTCAGCGTGAGCAGAGGAGACCAGTGGAGGTCAGTGTGAGCAGAGGAGGTCAGTGAGAGTAAAAGGAGACCAGTGGAGGTCAGTGTGAGCAGAGGAGACCAGTGCATAGTGGAAACCAGTGTGAGCAGAAGAGGCCAGTGAGAAGAGGAGGTCAATGTGAGCAGAGGAGACAAGAGGAGTCAAGTGAGTAGAGGAGGTCAGTGTAAGCAGAAGAGGCCATTGAGTAGTGATCAGAGAAGGTCAGTGTGAGCAGAGGAGAGCCAGGTGAGCAGAAAAGGTCAGTGTGAGTGGTAGAGGTCAGACTTTGCATTGAAGTCTATGGGGGGGGGGGGGGGGTTGTATTGAAGTCTATGGGACCCAGCATGCCATTATCAGCACTTTTTTTTCTTTCGGCAAAATGCAGATATATATATATATAAAAAGGGAAAATTTATATCAAATACTTACCGTAATTTTCCTTTCCTGATGGACTCCATGGCAGCCTACTTGTGGGTTAATCCCGCCTCTCATACCTCATAGGACCCTACTCCCATAAAGCTTTGCATCTCCCCATAGACTGTGTTCCGTAATTTAGCCTACTCCAGCAATGGGAGGGAAACTCCGGCTGCCATGGAGTCCATCAGGAAAGGAAAATTACGGTAAGTATTTGATATAAATTTTCCCTTTTCCTGACAGACTCCATGGCAGCCTACTTGTGGGAAATAACTAGCCGACACACCCGGGTGGGAAATTGCTGATTAAAGAAAAAAAAAGGTTTAATTGACATTGTCAACAGATAAAACATGTAAACCAAAATCAACCGACGACAAACAGGCCGGTTCTACGCAGTAATGCGTCATGAATGTGTTTAATGACGACCAGGAGGCCGCCCTACAGATTACTTCTGGGGAAACATGCCGGGCGGCTGCCCATGATGTGGAGATGCTACGAGTCGAATGCGCTGTCACCGCTTCAGGAGGAGCCAACCCTTTTGCTTTGTATGCCCCTTGGATTACTTGAACTATCCATGCAGCGATGGTTCTGGGAGAAGCACGCATTCCCCTGCTTTTTCCATGGAAGGAAACGAACAGATGGTCAGATTGACGGAAGGCTGCTGTGGCTTCCAGATATTGTCTTAATACATGTCCGACGTCTAGAGGATGGACATTAGAGTTCTCAGGAGATCGAAAAGTGGGGAGAACAATTTCTAGATTTTCATGAAAGACCGATGTTACCTTGGGATTGGATCCCAACATGGGAATTAGTACGACCCGATCAGGGAAAAAAGTAAGAAACGGTTCTTTGGATCCTAGAGAACCTATTTCTGAGACCCTTCTGGCTGATGTTATGGCCACAAGGAAGACAGTTTTTGAGGATAGATCTTTGATTGACAAGTTATCCGAGTGCGTAGTTTCTGAAAGGAAGTCCAAAACAAAGGGAAGGTTCCATTTTGAGAACCTTGGTTTTCTCTGTGGCCTAAGCCTCATGGCACCTTTGAAAAATTGTTTGACAAGGGTGTGTTTGGCCCATGAAAACCCAGTGAAGGCCGAAATGGCCGAAATTTGAACTCTCAGGGAGCTGACTGATAAAGACAGATCCAGACCTGTCTGAAGGAAGCCAAGAACATCCTGAATCCTAGGATTACTAGGGGATCCATCCATGGAAGAGACGAAATCTGCAAATTTTGACCATATTCTCTGGTAGACCTTGTTGGTGCTTGATCTCCTCGCACTTAACAGAGTGGAGATGGCTTGATTTGGGCAGCCTAACGCAATAAGCCTTTCCCTTTCAAAAACCAGACCATCAGATGAAGACGGGATGGACATGGATGGGGGGTTACCCCTTGTAACAGGAGATCTGCCCTGTTCGGAAGCGGGACTGGAGCCCGGAAGCTCAGATGAAGCAGCAACGGGAACCATGGTCTGTTGGGCCAATAAGGGACTATCGCCACCACCTCGACCGCTTCCCACCTGAGTCTTGCCAGGAACCGGAGGATGACCGGGACTGGAGGAAAAGCATAGGCACTGTGAAAGTTCCACTGGTCTGTTAGAGCATCCACTCCGAACGCTTGGGGACAGCGACCCCTCGTATAGAATTTCTCTAGTTTGTAATTGCATGGAGATGCAAATAGGTCCACTTCCGGCACAACTCCCAGGGATAGGACCCAGCTGAAGACTTCGCTGTGGAGAGACCATTCGTTGTGGTCGAGTGTTGTCCTCGAAAGGAAGTCTGCTTGGAGATTTTGAGATCCGGGGAGATACACAGCTGTTAAATCTGAGAGATGTACTTGTGCCCACGACATGATCGGATCCACTTCCTTCAGCAGGGATAGACTGCGAGTGCCTCCCTGTCTCTTTATGTATGACACAGCTGTCGTGTTGTCTATTCTCAACAGGACTGACGATCCCTTTACTATGTGAAGAAAGGATTGAAGGGCACGGTAGGCCGCACGGAGTTCCAGGGCATTGGAACTTACACTCCGGGATGGTAACGTCCACTTCCCTTGAGCAAACTCCTTCAAGCACAGAGCCCCCCAGCCGCTGTTGCTGGCATCTGATGTAATTGTGATCCAGGAGATCGGGGCTAACGAATGGTAGTTGAGGAGATTTTTTCCTTAGTAGCCACCAAAGAAGACTCTCTCGCATCGACGAAGTTATTCGAATGCGTTGATCCTGAGACTTCGGATCCCACTGTTGGAGAAACCCCTTCTGAAAGGGCCGCATCCTCCATTGTGCCCATCTCACCATGGGGACTGTGGAAACCATGGTGCCCACTATCTTGAGGCATTGCGAGGCTTTTAGAAAGGGAGAATCCAATGCAAGCCGGACTCTGTCCCGGACTACCGGGATCTTTGTCAGGGGCAAGGAGATGGAACATTGAACTGTGTTGAATTGAGCTCCCAGAAAAATCAGAGATTGTGTGGGTTGCAGATGACTCTTTTCCCTGTTTATCAGCCAACCGAACTCGGTCAGGGTGGAAATGACCTGGATCTGGTGTGTCAACAGCTGTTCCTTGTCTTGCGAAAGTAACAGTAAGTCGTCGAGGTAGTGATGAAGTCGAATGCCCTTGGTTCTGATCAGGGCGACGACAGCCAATAGAAGTTTTGAGAACACCCGGGGCGATGTTGTGAGCCCGAACGGGAGACACGTAAATTGGAGGTGGACATTGTCTACTGAGAATCGAAGATATTTTTGGAAGTCCGCTGCGACTGGGACATGGAAGTAGGCATCTTTTAGGTCTATGGACACCAGCCAATCGCCTGGCTGAACCGCCTGACGAATAGTAAGCAAGGACTCCATCTTGAATTTTTCCTTTTTGATAAAGGTGTTTAGATGTGTCAGGTCTATTACCGGTCTCCAAGAACCTGTCTTCTTTAGAACCATAAACAGGGGCGAGTACATCCCTTGACCTCTTTCGGAAGATGGAACATGAATAGCGGCACCCAGAGCTAGGAGGGAGCTTGTGTATGACAGAAGAATTTTCCTTTTTTCTTCTGAGCCGGGTATTGTTGTGGGTACAAACTGTAGCACGGGTGGACTGATAAAGGTCCAGGTATGGCCTGTAGACACTGTTTTGACAGTCCAAAAATCTCTTATTGAGGCTGCCCAGATATGTCGGAACTGTAGTAGCCGAGCGCCTACTCTTTCCGTCTGGGCTGGCTTCGCATCAAAAGGACTTAGGGGCATCACGTCCGGCAGACGGGGGTCCCTTAGGGGGCTTCTGTCCAGAGGGCTGGACTCTCCTCCAGTTTTTCCGGAACTCGCGACCAGGTCTATACCGGCGCGCATCTCTTGAACGGTCTTGATCTTGCCTAGGGAAGGATCTCCTCTGACCGAACGGACGGCGATCCTGAGGAAGGAACCCAGACTTACCCCCAGTGGCACGGGTGATAGCGCTGTCCAGCTTGTTCCCAAACAGGGAAGACCCCTGAAAGGGGATTCTGCACCACCCTTGTTTTGAAGCGGGATCAGCCGCCCAAGGGCGCAACCACAGAGCACGTTTAGCTGTGACAGAGGAGAGCATGATCCGCGCCACCAACCGGATAATGTCAAGGGAGGCCTCCCCCAGGAAGACGGACGCCATTCTCAGCTCATGAACCGGTGTGCTGCTGAGCACATCTTCGGAGACGTTCGCTAAGGTAGAATCCACTTCATCCGTCCAGGATTCCATTGCCTTAGACAAGGCAGCTAGGGCTAGAGCCGGTTTACAAGCCATGCCTGCTGTAATATATATACGTTTCAGATCTGTGTCTATCTTTCTATCTAGACCGTCCTTAAAGGAGACGGTATCTTCCAGAGGGAGTGTGACATGTTTCACCAACCTCATCACGGCGGCATCAACCAAGGGAGCTGATTCCAAGTGTTTAACATGTTCACTTTTGAACGGGTACATCTTTGCTACTTTTGAAAGCAAAGAATTCTTTCTGTCCGTGCTGGCCCATTCGTCAGAAATGATATCTCCCAGTTCACTCAAGAAAGGAAAACTAGGGCGCTCCTTTTTAAGTTGTTTGAAATATTTTCTCTGTTTGGAAGGAGATTCCACCGGATCTTCCCACCTCAAGGCGATCTTTACCGCTTTCACTAAACTTGGTACTAGGGAAAAATCAAATCCTGCAGGATTGACAACACTCTCTGCCTCACTGACGGAAGACGCACTTGGACTGCGTACACGTTGAGAGGGACCAGGCGTTTCAGGATTATCCTGTGTAAGCGCTGGAACTGGGTCATCAGGAACAGTAACATCACATCTGGAACCAGATTTGTTCAGGGATTCCTGGACTACTCTCCTGACCAGAGCCTCCACCTGATGACCATCATTTCCTCTCTCCCTCACCGCCTTGGAATAACATAGTTCACAAAGGGATCTTCCTTCCGAGACCCGAGCTCTACATCCCCAGCAGACTCTCTTACTGGAGTGGCTGGAATGGCGGTGGGAATGGCGGCCAGATGAAGATCTGGAGCCTTCTTTGCGGTGTCTAGAAGATGACCTGGGGCGTCTGGAACTTGATCTGGAGTGACGATGCTGTAACCTGGATTCGTCAACAACTTCGCGTGCTGAAGATTGATGTTCAGACCTAGAGGGGCTGATGAGGAGGAAAGAGTTAACCTCTGATTACACAGAAACCCAAACAGCCAGGTAGGGAAAAAAATAATAATTTTTTCCATCCTACCTGCAGCGCAAGGGTTGGCCACTGGGGGGCGGTGAGACATCCATAGTGAAAAGGAGTCACAAGAACTGCTAAGACAAACATATCAATGTAAGATGCAGCATGGATGAATCAAGCAAACAGGGCTTTAAAAAGGCAGAAGGCAAGAAACATACCTTGAAGAGGGAAGACTATCAATTTGGGGCAACGAAAACAGCAACAGCACAGCCTGCGTGTGTCCCAAAGATAGCTGTTTTGACAGCTATTTAAACCTGCCGCCCTGATGATGACGTCACCGCGCACGCCACGCTCACGCCGCAATTGCGACGTGACAGGCGCACCTCCCCACACAGACCTCGCGCGCATGCGCGATCGCGACAATCCGATCGTACTGCGCATGCGCATCCAAGCCTCAATCTCGGCTGGAACCAGCGCAGGCGCAGAGACCAGAAAACAACGAACTGGAACGCAGATGCGTTCCAGCGGCCATGGCCACGGCGGAGACAAAACAATCAACAAAACAACATAGAGTACGGCTGCCATGTACAAGGTAAGAGAGGATAATACGTTACCAAGGATACCATTGCCGACCTGTCCTGGAACTGAGAGCTATGAAGCTCACTCCGCACTATTCGGGCATTCTTAAAGGAATAGAGGCCTCCAGCTAATAGCTAGGACGTTTGGCCTTGTTGCTGCTTGCCTGCCAATGGCTGGTTAGTAAGCACCTGTTGATATTGCAACCGACGCCCATGTCTACCCTGCTAATAGCTGGGACTTGTTGGACACCAGAAGGTGAGCTCTATGTGCAGGATCATCAGGACTGAGGAAAAAAATAAAAGGTATTTCTTCTTTTTTCTGCTTTAACAGCATAGGTCCTAGGAGGAGGACAAAAAAGGAACACAGTCTATGGGGAGACGCAAAGCTTTATGGGAGTAGGGTCCTATGAGGTATGAGAGGCGGGATTAACCCACAAGTAGGCTGCCATGGAGTCTGTCAGGAAAAGAAGCTTTGCCTGGTTCTTCATGATGCACCAGAAAAATACCACATTGTAGCCACTAGATGGAGCCGATAAGCATATAAAACATTTATTATGTTTATCGCTCCATCTAGTGGCTATAATGTGGTATTTTTCTGGTGCATTCTATGGAGAACATTTGACCTGGAGAGGAAATATCCTTATAACATTAATTTTTATCATTCGTAAGAAAAATAGAGTAAATCAGAAAAATGTCACTTTATGACCACTAGATGGAGCCTATAAGCATATAAAACATTTATTATGTTTATCGGCTCCATCTAGTGGTCATAAAGTGAAGTTTTTCTGATTTACTCTATTTTTTACAAATGATAAAAATTAATGTTATGAGGATATTTACTCTCCAGGTCAAATGTTCTCCATAGAATGCACCAGAAAAATACCACATTGTAGCCATTGGATTTACGCTATTTTTATGAATGATAAAAAAAAGGAAATGAAAAAAAATGTATGTCATTAGTATATTTTCTCTCCAGGTCGAATATTCTTCATAGAACCCACTAAGCACACAATAAAAAAGTTATTCATATTATTCTTTATTATAAAAAAAAAAAGTTCTGCCGGGTTCAAGTGTAATCTTCATGATTTTAGAGTGAACAGGCCATGGAAACAAAAAAAAAGAAAATGTTTTTAGGCTATTTTTTCTCCAGGTTAAATATTCTTTCTACAATGCACCAGAAAAATACAACATTATAGCCACTAGATGGAGCCGATAAACATAATAAATGTTTCTTATGATCATCGGCTCCATCTAGTGGTCATAAAGTGACAGTTTGCTGATTTATGCTATTCTTATAAATGATAAAAACATTTTTAAAAATAATGTTATGAGGATATTTTCCCTCCAAGTCGAATGTTCTTCATAGAACCCCCTAAGCACATGATAAAGGGTATTCATATTATTATTTATTAAAAAAAAAAAATTCTGCCGGGTTCAAGTGTAATCTTCATGATTTTAGAGTGAACAGGCCATGGAAACAAAAAAATAAAAATATTTTTAGGCTATTTTCTCTCCAGGCTGAATATTCTTCATAGAATACACCAGAAAAATACCACATTGTATCCACTAGAGCAGGGGTGTCAAACTGGCGGCCCTCCAGCTGTTGCAAAACTACAAGTCCCATGAGGCATTGCAAGGCTAACATTTACAAGCATGACTCCCACAGGCAGAGGCATGATGGGACTTGTAGTTTCGGAACAGCTGGAGGGCCGCCAGTTTGACACCCCTGCACTAGATCATGCATGCTCAACCTATGGCCCTCCAGATGTTGCAGAACTACAAGTCCCATGAGGCTTTGCAAGACTGACAGTTACAAGCATGACTCCCAAAGTCAGAGGCATGATGGGACTTGTAGTTCTGCAACAGCTGGAGGGCCACAGGTTGAGCGCCCATGCACTAGATGGATCTGAAGAACATAATAAATGATTCTTATGATCATCTGCGCCATCTAGTGGTCATAAAGTGCATTTTTCTGATTTACTCTATGGTTATGAATGATAAAAAAAAAAATGTGAGGATATTTTCTCTCCAGGTCAAATGTTCTTCATAGAATGCACCAGAAAAATACCACATTATAGCCATTAGATATACGCTATTTTTTATAAATGATAAAAAAAATGGAAATAAAATTTTTTTTTTTTATGTTATGAGGATATTTTCTCTCGAAGTCGAATGTTGTTCATAGAACCCCCTAAGCACACGATTAAAAAGGTATTCATATTATTCTTAATTAAAAAAACAAAGTTCTGCCGGGTTCAATTGTAATCTTCATGATTCATGAGTGAACAGGCCATGAAAACATAAAATAAAATGTTTTCCTGACGCATTCATGGCAGCACACACTGGGTTGTGACTCCGCCCCCACAACCTGACAGGATTGGTTAGCTATAAATTTGAAGGGGAGACGCCCTGCATCATTCTCTTTTTTTATCCTCACCTGACAGATTGGATGAACAAGCAAGAAGCATGCCTCTTACCGCAAATCGCCCCAGCAGGTTCAGCCTCTCCTGTTTGGAAGTCCCTCCTGTACATTTTCTAAATGAGCTTTATGGTGGGAACCCCGTTCTGGTGGTCTCAGGGGCTCTGGAATTATACTGGCATCTGTAACAAGCTTTAAAGAAGCTTCAAATCTCGCAGTGCAGTGTGTGCTTCCACAAAGGTATTTGTATCATTACATTTACCACCTAAGGTTAGTCCGTTTTGTACCTTTGCCTGCCTGTTGTTTTTTTCTCAGCTCCGCTGAGCCCTGTGGTTCCTCTGACACCCCATACTCTCGGGGTCACCGCTGCGTACCCCTTGGCGCTCTGCACATGCGCGCAGCTCAGTGATGACGCCGCCTGTCTCCTCTGCCCTCTTCCAAAATGGCGCCGGGCGAGCGGGGCGCTTCTGAGCATGCGCGCGTCATAAAAAAAAAAAAAAAGAAACAGTGCTATTGCTCTGGAGTTCTGGCTGCCGCCCTGCTGCTCTGCTCTACTCAGAGTGAAGATTGCACCAGGTGTCTGCAGGCATGTCCCAGATCAGCCTGGGCTAATTGATTACACACAAAAAAAAAAAAAAAAGAATAAAAAAATAAAAAAAGGAACATATAGGATAGAAGATCTAATACATTTATATATTAATTTATAACATACCATAGGAGAAAGTATATCCATAATTAAACAATTAATATAATCCAAAAAAAAAAGAGATAGATATGTATATAAAATTATTATATTAATTTAATAAATAGAAATGTTGGGGGGGAACATATTGTAATGTTTTCCCTTCTCTCTTTTTTTCCCACCTTTTCGGGCTGTCTCTCTGCTGTCCTCATGGGAGCCACTGCCCTCGCAGACCACCATCAGCTGACCAGGTATAGAGGCCGTCCAGAAGGTGGTAAGTAGAGGGGAGACAAAAAAGAGAGCCTGGCCACTGACGCTACAGTTTTGGTAGCCCTATCGGGTCAAGAGAGACGCAAGTTTGTGGCACAGAGGGAGATTCTAGCCATGCTTCCGGCAGAAGGCGCAAGAAGTCGCTCAAGGTTACCCTCTTGATTCCTTCAATCAAGGCATAGCCGCTCGCGTCACAGCCACTCCCGTCATAGTCGGTCCCACCGCAGACGATTACCTTCATCCCAGACAGAGCTATCTTACCCGCACCACGGCAAATGTTTGCCAAATATGCGGGGTGCCAGCCTTGCCAGGGGAATTGGCCTGCCGCTCGTGCTTCATTGAAGTAACCAAGCATTCAGAGACCAGAGTAGATACTGAACTCCTAGGAGAATCCCCACAGGGATCATATGTGGGCGATCCTTCCCCAAGCACATCGCCCGGCCGTTACGCCAGGCTGCAGTAACCCTCTCTAAGAATGAGGAGTGTGAGCAGGCGTCGGACTGTATCTTTTTAGTTGAACCATTTGCCCATTCACTCAAGGAAGCGATCGGCTGGGAGGAGGTTATGGCAGATCTTCTGAAGGTTCAGAAATATTTCCCGGTGCTGAAAAGGGGGTCCTGAATCATTTCCCTTCATCGAAAAGCTGGAGAACCTCAAAAAGGATAAGTGGTTGGATCGCATAAGCGGCCCAGTATGAGCAACAAGTTTGCAGATTGTACCCCTTGTGGGATTCTAAGATCAATTCTTTTGATCAATGCAACTACGGTGGATTCATCTTTAATGCGACTCGCTAGAGACGTTTCTCTACCGATTGAAGACGCAGTTACCTTCCGGGACGCTCTTGATTGTAAAATCAATATAGAACTGAAGAAAGCCTGCTCCACGACAGGAGACACTTGTAGGCCGGCTATCACCATGGCGGCAGTCGCTAAAACTATCGCTGCATGGGCAGCTAATGTTGAGAATTCCATTCTAGAAGGAGCCGACCAGGGGAAGATATTCTCCTCCCTGCAGGAAAATTAAGTTGGCTTACGGCTCCTGAGGGGGCGACTTCATGGCTGGGAAGAGCCTTATGGCTGAGACCCTGGATAGCGAAGGCAGCGTCAAAATCAACTGGTGCAAAATTCCATATGGCGGCTCAAGTGTATTCCACACAAAGATGGACTTGGCCATCTCCAAGGTTACCGGGGGAAAGTCCGGGCTGATTCCCTCCGATAGGAAACCAGAGCCCCAGAAGGGCCCCGCTTACAGGCGTGATCTTCCTGTCAAATACAGGGATGTTAGATCCTACCGCCCCGGCAGGGAATTTAGGAGGGACTGGAAGACTCGACCCTCCTTCATGTAGATACAGTAAGCCAATCACAGCTGGGGAACAGCAGAAGTCCTTTTTGAGGGTCCGTCTGCCCACCCAGCTCAGGTGAGCACCAGACTCAAGAGATTCGCTCGGATATGGGCAACTCGTATAACAGATCCATGAACACTATCCTCTATCAAGACAGGTCACAATTGGAAATTCATAGGCACATTGCCAGGGAACACATTCCAGCCTACCAAGTACTTCCGCACCAGAAAGGGAGGGGGTTTTATTCTCCTTTTATTTCTGGAAAAAAAAAAAAACGGGGATCTACGTCCAGTCTTGGACCTAAAGAAGTTCAACAGACGATCAAAATAGAGGCCCTCAGATTGGAAAAGCCTTCAGTCCATTTTGTTGTCAGTAAGCGTGGGAGACTGGATGCTATCTCTAGATTTTTCGGACGTTTACCTTCACATCCCAGTTCATCTTAACTTCCAGAAGTCCCTTCGGTTCTCAATCGATCAATCCTATTTCCAATTTTGGTGCCCCCCATTCGGCATCGCCTCAGCACCCAGAGCATTCGGCAAGTTAGGGTGTTCCTAGGGGCAGAATAAAATACCAGGTTGTACCGGGTGCAACTCCCTCAAGAGAGGCTGAAGCCCTTGCTCCAGAAGATACAGAATCTGCCATCATCCAGACGTCTAACTGTCAGAGCCTGCCTCAGTACCCTGGGGTCCATGTCAGCATCCATACCCTTAATACAGTGGCCCCTGTGGCACATGCAAGTCTTACAGAACTCCTTTCTCAGGCAGTGGAATAGAACATCAATACTCCAAACCATTCACATCCCGAACTTTGGTAAAGCAATTAGTATGGTGGTGGACACACCCGTCCAACCTCAGGGAGTCCATTCCAAAAGTTCCCCCAAGTCCAGAAGTAGTAACATCGGACGCCAGCCAGGGGTGATGGGGTCCACACTATCTAGACTGAGTAGCCCAAGGACAGTGGCATTTTCGGGCTCAGGGCATAGTGTCAAATATTTTAGAGCTCAGAGCAGCCTTTCAGGCCCTCCTGGCCATTGCGCCTCTTCTAGAGAGGAAGAGTGTCCTGATCAGGATGGACAACAAGTAGCGGTGTCATGTATCCAGAGACAGGGGGGCATCAGGTGTCGCACGCTTCAGGAGGAAGTTCGCCCATAATGGAAGGGGCACAAGTGCACCTGTTAGATCTGTGGGGAGTATGCGTCCCAGCAACACAGAATTCGTTGGCCAACTACCTAAGCCGAGAGACACTTTCAAACAACGAATGGTCCCTGAACCAACAGGTATTCTCCATTCTTACGAAAACTTGGGGAGTACCAGAAGTCGACCTAGCGGCCACGCCAAAGAACTCCAAGTGTCAGAGGTTCCTGTCCAGAGCCCACTTTCCATTACCTGAAGGGACAAACTGCCTAGTTCTTCCATGGAGCTGCGAGCTAGGGTACATTTTTCTTCCAACTTCTCGGATTACAAGATTCCTGTCCCGACTTCGGAAGTCCTCAGCCACGGTTATTGTACTAATACCGTTCCGGCCGAGGAGGCTATGGTTTACGACCCCGCTACAGCTAGGTACGCGGCCTCCAATACATCTTCCAGTAACCTGGGATCTCATACATCAGAGGCAATTCTTCCATCCAGCCCAGAGAAGCTGCATTTGCCAGCTTTGAAGCGGAGAGGGCTAGGTTAGGGGAACTAGGATACTCTCAGGAGGTAATATCAACCTTAGTACAAGCTCTAAAGAGCTCCACTGATGTCACCTATACTAGGATTTGGGAGAGGTTCGTGTCATCGCAGCAAAGAGATTGGAATCCCATCTCAAATTCTTGAATTTCTTCAGTCAGGGCTTAACAAGGGCCCGGGCACCCTGAAGGTGCAAGTATCTGCCCTTTCAGCCATGACGGGTACTAGATGGGCTCTTCATCATCCGGTCACTCTGTTCCTCAGGGCCTACGTAAGATCAGACCACCTAGGAGGCCAGCCTTTCCAACAGGGGATCTCTGTGTAGTACTCGGGGCCCTGTCCAATCCACCTTTTTCTCCATTCAACTTAGTCTCACTGGTCACCGTGGAACCTAGCTCTGAAGATGGCTTCCCGTATTGCTATCACCTCAGTTAAGAGGGCGTCGGAGATACAGCACCTATGGCTACGGAACCCCTATTTAGTGTTCTTCCCTGACAGAGTGGTTCTGAAGCCCTCAGACGATTTTTATCCAAGGGTAACTTCCTCCTTTCATTATAACCAGGACATCGTCCTTCCGTCTTTTACTAATGAGAGGGGCGAGTCCCATGACTAAGATGTCAAGTCTACCATCTCCAGTTACGTCACAGCTACATCTCTTGATTATCCCACACGGGAACAGACGAGGTCAGCCAGCTACCTCCCGTACCATTAACTCTTGGTTGTTAAAGCTATCAAAGAGACCTATTCCATCCAGCAACTTACGACTCCTAGAGGGCATTAGGGCTCATTCGACAGGGGCAGAGGCCACTTCTTGGGAAGCATATTGCGGGACTTCACCGGAAACCATAGGCAGAGCAGCAACTTGGTCTACCCAACACATCTTCATTTCTCACTACAGAGTGAATTCTGCTCTCCTGGCTACCGTCGACTTTGGCAGATCTGTTGTTAGAGCCAATTCCTCAGCGCTATAAAGAATAAATATTACTGTTTTCTTGCACCCTCCCGACTGGCGAGTTATTTCCCAGTGTATGCTGCCATGAATGCGTCAGGAAAATTGTATACTCACCTTTCCGTAATTTTCCTTTCCTGACGCATCTTCATGGCAGCACACAGATGCCCACCCTGCTGTTTTATGATGATATATACAGAGAATGGTGCGGGGCGTCTCCCCTTCAAATTTATAGCTAACCAATCCTGTCAGGTTGTGGGGGCGGAGTCACAACCCAGTGTGTGCTGCCATGAAGATGCGTCAGGAAAGGAAAATTACGGAAAGGTGAGTATACAATTTTCCATTTTTTAGGCTATTTTCGCTCCAGGTCGAATGTTCTTCATAGAATGCACCAGACAAATACCACAGTATAGCCAGTAGATGGAGCCGACAAACATAATAAATGTTTCTTATGATCATAGGCTCCATCAAGTGGTCATAAAGTAACATTTTGCAGATTTACGCTATTCTTATAAATGATAAAAAATAATTAAAAAATAAATATTATGAGGATATTTTCTCTCCAAGTCGAATGTTCTTCATAGAACCCCCTAAGCACACGATAACAGGTATTCATATTATTCTTTATTAAAAAAAAAAAAAAAAAGTTCTGCCGGGTTCAAGTGTAATCTTCATGATTTTAGAGAGAACAGACCATGGAAACAAAAAAAAAAATAAAATGGGGTAGATTCAGATACACTTAATATTGCGCTGCGTAATCGAAAAACTCTACGCTGCCGTATTTCACCAGGCTCTACACCGAATCCTGGTAGATTTTTGTCCGTACGCTACGGCGGCGTAGTCTATTTCTCGCCACGTAATCGAAATACGCGATTGGGGGGCGTCAAGCATTTAAATTAAGCGCGTCCCCGCGGAGATCGAACTGCGCATGCTCCGTTCAGAAATTTCCCGCCGTGCATTGCGCGAAATCACGTCGTTACGTCATTCGTTGTTTGAGTAGCGTCGTTTACGAACATTCCTATTCCCGGACGACTTACGTAAAAAATAATAAAAGACGTCGGAAAACGTAGAAATTCGACGCGGGAACGACGGCCATACTTAACATGGGCTGTCTAATATTAGAGCAGCAAAAAGCTGGTATAGTGTTACGCAAAAAAAAGATGACTAAAGATGCCGTAAGAGATTGCGATTGAAGATCGTAATTTCGGGGATCGCCGGCAAAAGCTCACTAGCATACCCCGACGTGAAAAACGACGGGAAGTCCATCCAGTGGCCGCAATTTTATTGCAGCGTAGATCCGAAGGCGTACGAACACGTAATCCAGACGAATTGAAGCCCGCAGCCGTCTATTCATGGTTTGAGGTTTTCGACTAGGTAGAAAACGCGCGTAATTTGAAATTACTCCAGTCTAACACCAGTTACACAGGCGTAATGGCTCTGTGAATCTGGGCCAATGTTTTTAGGCTATTTTCTCTCCAGGTTAAATGTTCTTCATAGAATGCACCAGAAAAATACAATTATATCCACTAGATGGAGCCTACAAACATAATAAATGTTTCTTATGATCATAGGCTCCATCTAGTGGTCATAAAGTGACATTTTGCTGATTTACAATATTCCTATGAAAAAAAAAAAAAAAATTGAATAATAAAAAAAAAAAATGTATGTTATTAGGATATTTTCTCTCCAGGTTGAATGTACTTCATAGAACCCCTTAAGCACACGACAAAGGAATTCATATTATTCTTTATTAAAAGGGAAAAGAAAGAAGTTCTGCCGGGTTCAAGTGTAATCCTTATAATTTTAGAGTGAACAGACCATGGAAATAAAACATTTTAGGCTATTTTCTCTCCAGGTTGAATGTTCTTCATAGAACCCCTTAAACACACAGTAAAAAGGAATTCATATTTTTTTTTTAAAATAAAGAATAAGTTCTGCAGGGTTCAAGTGTAATCTACATGAACAGGCCATGGAAATAAAAAAAAATATGTTTTAGGCTATTTTCTCTCCAGGTTGAATGTTCTTCATAGAACCCCCTAAGCACACGATAACAGGTATTCATATTATTTTTTATTAAAAAAAAAGTTCTGCCGGGTTCAAGTGTAATCTTCATGATTTTACAGTGAACAGGCCATGGAAACAAAAAAATAAAAATGTTTAGGCTATTTTCTCTCCAGGTTGAATATTCTTCATAGAATGCACCAGAAAAATAAAATTTAACCACCAGATGAAAAATAATAAATATTTCTTATGATCATCGGCTCCATCTAGTGGTCATGAAGTGACATTTTGCTGATTTATGCTATTCTTATAAATTAAATAAAAAAAATAATATTAATGTTATGATATTTTCTCTCCAAGTCGAACGTTCTCCATAGAACCCCTAAGCACACGATACAAAGGAATTCATATTGTTCTTTATTAGAAAAAAAAAAAAGTTCTGTCAGGTTCAAGTGTAATCTTCATGATTTTAGAGTGAACAGGCCACGGAAACAAAAAAATTAAAATGTTTTTAGGCTATTTTCTCTCCAGGTTGAATATTCTTCATATAATTCACCTGAAAAATAATGCATTATAGCCACTTGATATGGGCAACAAACATAATAAATATTTCCTACAATCATCAGCTCCATCTAGTGGTCGTAATGTTGCATTTTTCTGATTCATACTATTCTTATGTAGAAAAAACAACGTAAAAGTAAAAAAAATGCTATCAGGCCATTTTATCTCAAGGTCGAATGTTCGTCAGAGTAAATTTAGGGAAAAAAAATACTACAATATAGGGAACTGACAAACACAATAAATATTTTTTATGATCATCATCTCCCTCTAGTGGCCATAATGCAGTATTTTCCTGATTCATGCCATTCTTAATAATACATTCGACCTGGAGAGGAAAGAAAAAAAAACAGCATAGTAATATAAGATAGCACAGAACATATGTACATGCGGTGTCGCTGGTAATAAAGACAGATTTCACCCCGCTGAGCGCAAAATAAAGGAATTCTTCAAAATCCAAAAAAAAAAGTCCAGCCGGGTGTGAGGAATTCTTCATGGGAGAGAGCGGGCCGCGGAAACACGTTCGATGTCTCCCATTTCCTTAGGAAATATTCTAGCTGCCACCGGAATCAGTGAGTGTCGGAAGACGGATAGTAACTGCATAAAACATACAGGAGGACAGAACGGAACGTTGTACGGATGGTGATGACACCTACAGGAAGGAAGAGGAATCGCACCCAATGGAGGAATGATGGTACAGGGATGGGGGGGAGGAATGATGGTACAGGGATGGCGAATGATGGTACAGGGATGGGGGGGGGGGGGGGGCAATGATGGTACAGGGACGGGGGGGGAGGGGGGAGAATGGCTGCGGAATTGGGAGGGGGGGGAGGATGACGGCGAGGTTGCGCAGGTCAGGATTTCTTCCCGCTCTGAGCTCTCTCAATTTCCTGCAAGAAAGCAACAATGTATTAACCACTTCACCTCCAGAAGATTTTACCCCCCCCTTCATTACCAGGCCATTTATTTATTTATACTCCGGACAGCACTACTGGCAATTGCACCGTCATGCAACACTGTACCCAAAGTAATTTATATATTTTATTTTTCTTACATCCTATCACCAGTGCAGTGTCACCATACAACTGTCGTGGTGGTGATCAGAAATAGTAAAAAATGGAAAAAAATAATTATAATCTAGATCTATCTAGCTTCCCCCCCCCCCCCCACCCTTTTTCTTTTTCACACACTGTGACCAGAGGAATGCAGTGTTACCATAATAATACTGTACTACTCTGGGGAATAATACTGTACTACTCTGGGGAGGTTTTTTTTTTTTTTACACACTATGATCGCTTATAACTTTACTTTTTGGAAAGTAGACAGTCTGGAGGTATTTAGTAAGGCATGGCGAGTTCTTATTTATATATTTTTTTTAAATTAAGAAATTAAATGAAAAAAAAAATCCCCCACAATTTTTTTTTTTTTTTTTACATACTTTCCCTGGCACAGTACAGCTTCATCATATGACTGATGTGGCGGTGGTCAGGAACCACTGACTGGTGAAAATATGTTAAAAAAAAATATATATATATTTTCTTTTTTTTTTATATCTCTGATCAGTATAGCACTGGTGACCGTTTGTAAGAAAAATAAAATATATAAATTATGTTTGGGATTTTTTTCTTACATACGGTCACCAGTGCAGTGTCACCATATAACTGGCGTGGTGGTGATCAGAAATAGTAAAAAATGAAAAAAAAAAAAAAAAAATTATAATATATATATATATCTATCTCTATCTCCCCCCCCCCCCCTTTTTCTTTTTTACACACTGTGACCAGAGCAATACAGTGTTACCATAATACTGTACTACTCTGGGGAGGTTAACAGGATTTTATTTTTATTTTTACACACTATGATCGCTTATAACTTTACTTTTTGGAAAGTAGACAGTCTGAGGTATTCAGTAAGGCATGGCGAGTTCTTAGGTTTTTTGTCACAATTTTTTTATTGTCCAAGGCACAGTACAGTGTCATCATATAACTGATGTGGCGGTGGTCAGTGTTTTTTTTTTTTTTTTTACCTCTCTCTCTAATTTTTTTATTTGTTAACCACTTAAGACCCGGACCAAAATGCTGCTAAAGGACCTTGCCCCTTTTTGCGATTCGGCACTGCGTCGTTTTAACTGACAATTGCGTGGTCGTGCGACGTGCCTCCCAAACAAAATTAGTGTCCTTTTTTCCCCCACAAATAGAGCTTTCTTTTGGTGGTATTTGATCACCTCTGCGGTTTTTATTTTTTGCGCTATAAACAAAAATAGAGCGACAATTTTGAAAAAAATTCAATATTTTTTACTTTTTGCTATAATAAATATCCCCAAAAATATATAATTTTTTTTTTCCCCTCAGTTTAGGCCGATACGTATTCTTCTACCTATTTGTGGTAAAAAAAAAATCGCAATAAGCGTTTATCGGTTGGTTTTCGCAAAATTTATAGCGTTTACAAAATAAGGGATAAGTTTTATTCCATTATTATTATTTTTTATTTATTTTTTACTACTAATAGCGGCGATCAGCGATTTTTTTCGTGACTGCGACATTATGGCGGACACTTCGGACAATTTTGACACATTTTTGGGACAATTGTCATTTTCACAGCAAAAAATGCATTTAAATTGCATTGTTTACTGTGAAAATTACAGTTGCAGTTTGGGAGTTAACCAAAGGGGGCGCTGTAGGATTTGAGTGTTCCCTGTGTGTGTTTACAACTGTAGGGGGTGTGGCTGTAGGTGTGACATCATCGATCACGTCCCACTATAACAGGGATGACGCGATCGATGCTGCGGCCACAGTGAAGCACGGGGAAGCCGTGTTTACACACAGCTCTCCCCGTTCTTCAGCTCCGGGGACCGATCGCCGCACTCCAGCGGCGATCGAGTCCCGCGGACCCGGAGCTTCGGACCGGGTCACGGGAGCGCGCCCGTGACCCACGGCTGGGTACTAGAAACCAACGTATATATACGTGGTTGTGCCCAGCCTTGCCATTCTGCCGACGTAAATGTGCAGTAGGCGGTCCTTAAGTGGTTAACATACTGTCACCAGTCAGTATGAAAAAAAAAAAGATCACACACACACACATTATATATATATATATATATATATATATATATATATATATATATATATATATATATATATATATATATATATATATATATATATATATATATATATATACAAAATAAAAAAATATTATGACGCTGTACTGCGTCGGGGACAGTATGTAAAAAAAACAATTGATAAGACAAAAAATAGTGAAAAGAAAATTAGAAAAAAAAAAGTGACAAATAATTACAACCCCAAAAAGTAAGTATTAAGCGATCATAGTGTGTATAAAAAAAAAAAAAAAGTATTATTATGGTAACACTGTATTGTTCTGGTGACAGTATGTAAAAAAAAAAGGTCTTCTTTCATCAGAGCAGTTCAGTGTCACCATAGTACTACTCTAGGGGGCTGATCAGGGATTTTTTTGTTTATTTATTTTTCATTCATTCTTTATTTTTTTACATTTTGTTTGTTGTCACGATGAAGATCACTGTAACAGCAACATTTTCAACTGGGTTAACCATTCATGACAACTGATCACTAGTTGATTGGCAACAGCTAATCACATGGTACAGGGTGATGTGATTAAAAAAGGTACCATGTGATAGCTGATATGAACAAATTCATATAACATGATGTGATAAGTGGACAATTTAGTGCAACGTTGTCTTTATTTTATTTTTTCAATCCAATAAACTTTCATCCAGGCAAATGACGAATCCCCCACCTTGTTGGGCAATGGTATCTCTAATACCCAAACAGCATTTCCCTCTGATTGGATGCAACCAGCGTGCGGCCAGCTCCATTGATTTATTTTAGGTTGAAGAAGGCTGATGGGGATCCCCCACTAAGCCAATTTTGTTCCTGATTAACCAGCCAAAACTGGCTTTGCGAGTGGCCCTGTCAACCTCCATTCATCAGACATCCTTTGACTGAACAATCAACGGAGCTGGCCAATCAGATGGAGCGGTTGTCTGGGTATTCAGACAGTCAACACGCAAAGCTGTTGGGAGAAAGTTTCCCAGCAGGGCGGTTCGTAATTTGTTTGGATGGAGGATTCCTAGAGTTTAACAGCGTATGGCCAACTAGCAGAAACCAAGCCCAAGCCTACACCAGAACCAGGAACCTAGCCGGCAACATGATCCACCTGGGTCTTCTACACACAAGTGGACACCCCATACATGGCAAGAATCTGGAAGCCAATGAAGCTCTACCACGTGGCGCGTTGATCATTGGTTTCCATCATGTGTGGGAGTAGAATAATGGAATTGCAAATGATTCTAGACAGGCCAACATTGGACATAAAGAGACGCTCCTTTATACCCGCACTGTGCCTTACACTCACCTCCGAGAGGGAATCTTTGAGTTGTCCATAAGCTTCTTCTAGATCATCGTTAAGGATGACGGCATCAAACAGACCGGGCTCTTTACCTGCAGACACAGACATTTCATAATGTATCAGATGGAGTGTCCTACATGTGAGAGAAATTCACCCGAGACTACACTCTGGTGGTCTTTATTGACTCATATGAGGAAACAAGTTACAACAAAAGGACAGATATTTGCCTATTGGTTCTGACCCCCTGCCACCCGTGCAATAGAGCTGCATAGACAAACAGTCCGCCTGATAGACTCCTATCTGAATAGATAATTGCAATTGCCCCCTGGTTCTGCTCTCTATGACCCATGCAATATGGCTGCAAAGATAAACAGTCAGCCTGATAGACTCCTATCTGAATAGATAATTGCCCCCTGGTTCTGCTCTCTATGACCCGTGCAATAGGGCTGCAAAGATAAACAGTCAGCCTGATAGACTCCTATCTGAATAGATAATTGCCCACTGATCTGATCTCTATGACCCGTGCAATAGGGCTGCATACATAGAGGTCAGCCTTATGAGCTCCTATCTGACTTGTCTGTCTAATTGTAAAACTTTTTTTTTTTTTTATAAATTTCTGTTTATTAAAGGTTTTTGCACAAACAATAAAACATACATCCCTTGGCCAGGTTGCCAAGTTAAACCATCGGTCAACATGACCGGGAACATGAAAAACATTGTGCCATCACAGATGGCATAAACAAAACAATGCCCCCCCTCCCCCCCCCCCACTCCACTCCCCCTGCTCAGTTCCCTTCCCCCACCTGCCTTAACCCAAGATCACATCAGTAAAAACATACTCCTCCATGGCATGCTGCTAACAATATCGCCAAGAGACCAGACACGAGTCCGCTCCCAGGTTAAATATATGTTGACCAAAATTGGACCCCCACTCCCTACCCCACCGTGAGGTCTGATTCGTACCAGGCCCTCCACACCTTCTCAAATTTCCCCACACATCCTCGGGACAAATAAGTTGCTTTGTAATACGGTAGCATAGCATTCACCAACCCCTTCCAGAAAGCGATTTCAGGGGCCCTTGGATTCTTCCATTTCAGTAAGATAGCCTTTTTCCCATAAAATAACAAAATGCTCAGTAGTGTTCTGTGCGCTCTAGACGGGACTACCTCCTCCACCAGACCCAGTAAACAGACACTAACTTCCTGCGGGACCGAAACTCCCAGCACCTCTGTAATGCAGTCCGTGACCCCCTTCCAGAACTGTTGGATCAGGGGACACGTCCAGAACACATGGTGTGCGTCCGCAGGGGAGGATGTACACCTCCAACATTCAGCAGATACCGAAGGATATATTGATGCCAACCTGGCTGGAGTGTAGTACACTCTATGCAAAAACTTAAATTGGATTAGTCTGTCTCTCGCAGCCACTAAGTGCTTAAATGGGCGATCCCACATTTCATCCCACTCCTCCCCCTGTATATCCGGGACCTCCGCCCCCCATCTCTCCCTGCACTTGAGTACACCCTGGGGGCTAGCCTTAAACAATTCTTTATATGTTACCGACAAGGTCTTGGGTAATTCCTCAGTCACAAGCAGGTCCTCCAGCCTGGAAGAAAAAGCTTCCACTTTCTGCGACTGAAACTGAGAATGGAATGCATGTCTTAAACCGAGATATCGAAAAAACTGAGAGTTTGGAAGGTCATGTTTAGCTTTTAATTGATCAAAGGTTAGTAATTCACCATCCCGAGTCACATCTTTGAGCAATTTAACCCCCTTGGAAGCCCACCCGGGTGCATCATTCAGTTTATAAAAGTGTTGAAGCTTGGGGTTCATCCAGAGAGGTGTTGAGGGGGAAAGCCCTTTATAGCTCGGAGAGGCCAGCTTCTCTACTTCTTCCCAGGCCTTAATCGTGGCTTTCATGGAAAGCGTAAGAGGAAGGTCCCTACCGGTCCCCCTATGAATGGCCAGACGGAGAGATTCATAAGAACCGAGATGTGCAGCCTCGAGCACCGTGGCTGAATCGCCCGCATCTGAGCAGAGCCATCTATGGACAAACACTAGCTGACCAGCCAAGTAGTACTTGCGCCAGTCTGGAAGTGCCATCCCGCCCTGTCCCCATGGTTCCTGCAGGACTTTCAACCCCACCCTAGGCATTTTAGGAGCCCAGAGAAAAGAGCTGGTGAGGCTATCCAGTTTCTTGAAGAAGGACTTCGGTATCCAAACCGGAGCATTCCTCAGAAAGTAAAGGATAACCGGGAGGATTTTCATTTTTAGGAGGTTGATCCTGCCAATCAGAGATAAGGGAAGTTTCTGCCAAGCCAGTGCCTTTTGTTTGACGAACGCCAAAAGTGGCAATAGGTTGAGAGACATGTAGTCCATCACGTTCACTGTGACCTTCACCCCCAAGTACGTTATTTGGGTGACCCATTGCAATGGTAAGTCAGGGCTTGCTCTATCCCTAGCCCCTTTATCCAAGGGCAGAATGGACGACTTCCCCCAGTTAACTTTCAGGCCGGAGTATGTGGTGAATTTATTCATAATGTCTAAAGCGGTGTTCAAGGAGTCCACAGGATCCCTCAGGAACAAAAGAAGGTCATCCGCATATAGTGCTAGGCCCTCATCAATACTCCCCACCCTAATTGCCTTCACTGCCTCCGATGCTCTTAACGCCACTGCTAGGGGTTCCATCATGAGAGCAAACAGAAAGGGTGACAGCGGGCACCCCTGTCTGGTCCCCCTCCCAATCGCGAAAAACTTAGAAGTAGCCCCTCCCATACGAATGGCTGTCCTAGGTGCGTTGTAGAGCAGCTTGATCCACTGTCTGAAGGACTGACCAAACCCCATAGACTCTAGGACAGTATGCATGAAATGCCAGTCCACTGAGTCAAAAGCCTTTTCAATATCGATGGAGACTATTATCCTACAGGACTCATCTAAATTGGGGAGTTGTAAATGTGTAAACAGTCTCCTCAAGTTTGTGTCCGTAGACTTACCCGGCATAAAACCCGTCTGGTCCACATCAACCAGGGATGATATAACCGGAGCAAGTCTTTTTGCAAGGATTTTTGTCAAAATTTTGAGGTCCATGTTGAGAAGGGCAATCGGCCTATAAGACGAACAGTCCAGTGGGTCTTTGCCCGGCTTGGGTAACAGGATAATATATGCATCAAGCATAGATGCAGGTAATATCTTTTGATCCAAGCAGTAGGCAAACAAAGTCGTAAGTCTGGGAGCTAGTTGTTCCGCATAGTGTTTGTAGAAATCCGCCGGGAAGCCATCCGGCCCCGATGCTTTATTAGGTGGGAAATCAAAGATTGCCGCCTCCACCTCCTTTTTTGTAATTTTGGCATCCAGTGCCTGGCAGTCCTCCGCGGCAAGTCTGGGGAGAGTAAGTGTACCAAGCAGATCAGTCAGCTCACTGTGGTTGTAAGAGGGGATGGGGGCATAAAGTGCAGAGAAATATTTCTGAAATTCAGTCAATACAGCTGTTGGGTCTCTAACCAGGTCTCCGTCCGACCCCCTTATCACTGAGATATGCTCGATATGATTTTGATCTGCTACCAACCTGGCTAATAGTTTACCATTTTTATCCCCCTCCGAAAACAGAGAGTTCGCCCTATGCTTGGCTTCAGTGTGCGCCAGGTCATTATAGTGGAGGTGAAGTCTGCGCCTAGCCTCCAACAAAGCACCATATGTGCCGTCAGTCTTGTTGGCGGCATGAGCAGAATCACATGCCCTCTCGTTTTCCTGCAGCCTCAGAACTTCAGCATTTTGGTCTATCCTAACTCCTTTAATCGCCTTAATAGATTCCCCGCGAATTACAGCCTTAAATGCGTCCCAAACCACCGGAGGGTCAGCCGAGTCCACATTTAGAGACCAATAGTCGACTAGCGATTCTAGCAACTGTGTGGAGACCTGCTCTTCCTGCAACCAACCCGGGGACAACCTCCAGCTCCTGGCCCCATCAGATATTGGCAGGAGCAAGGAGACAGCAAGAGGAGTATGATCAGATATCCCACCCGCCAGGTATTCTACCCCCCTCACATAAGACATCATAGCCTGGTTCCCAAACGCTAAGTCTATCCTAGCTGAAGAGTGATGCGTCTGAGAAAGATGAGAATAGCAAACTGTGTCCGGGTATTTAGCTCGCCAAATTTCTGTCAACCCCGCCGTGGTTACCCAAGCCAACAGGTCTTGAGACCCAGTCCGCCCGGGGTTGGAGGAATCTAGCTCACCCATTATAGCATTAAAGTCTCCCATAACCAGGAGCGGCAAATGAGCATGTGGTGCCAATTTCACATAAATATCATACAAAAGTTGTACATTAAAAGGAGGTGGTACGTATACCGACACAAGTAGCATTTTGCGGTTTCCTATGTCCAGAACCACTGCTGCATATCGACCCCCTGGATCAGTTATCACCTGGTGTATCGTGCATGGTAACGTCCTACTAATGAGTATAGACACCCCCCTAGCAAACGTGGAGTATGTGGCATGAAAAGCCTTTTGGATCCAGTGCTTGCGTAATGCCAAAATTCTACTGCCCTCTAGGTGAGTTTCCTGTAAGAGGACCACATGTGGCTTAACTGATTTCAGGTACTGGAACATTGAGGCTCTCTTGAATTTACTATTTAGTCCCCTAATGTTCCAGGACACTACCTTAAACACATTAGCCATAATCCTGCTTACTAAATAATGCCACGGCACGAGTAACACGCGCCCAGATATTTAGTCTAAAGCAGCACGCCATGGACTGAGAGAAGGCAATCTTGGTGGAGAACCGAGAACTGAGCAAGACACAACAACCCCGAGAACACCCCCCCCCCCCCAACCCAACCGTCCCACCCCCCCTGCCATTATACCAGATCGAGAAAAAAACAAAAAAAGTGAAACGGGAAGCAAAAAAGCTTCCAAAAAAACCCCCTTCATCTGGTATGCAGCTTTAGCCCAAAAACAAAACAAACACCTAAAAGAAAAAAGTTAGGTGTTTCAGAGATGTCCTCCGAATGGTCACTTGTCCAGCAGAAAAAACGAAGAGAAAAAACAAAAAAACTACTTTAGCTCTAGAAAGTTCCGCTTGAGCAAGATAATTGTGGAGTTACAAATTCAGGACATAAATCTTGATGAGGAGAAGAACAGTGTCCCAGCACCATCTAGTGGCGTTAGATTAGTATAGCACCAAATGCCGAAGCCCATAGAAAACATTAGGTCATCAGCCACCCTGAGCAAAATGTCTCCTCGCAGTACATTTCAGGAAGGTGTATAAAAGGAAAAAACAACAAGGGGCCTTGGATGCCAAAACACAACCAAAGAAAATAAGAAATGAATATATTTACCCCTCAGTATCAGGCAGCAGGAAAAAAAAATAAAAATCAATAAAATAAAAAAAAAATAAAAAAACAGGAAAAACTGTATTAGATCACACTGCAGATGTAGTGGCGATTGAACGTAGTAACAACAGTAGGCCGGCACACCAGGTACTAGGGTCAGCTCCCAGATAACAGAAAAAACAATGGAAAATATAATGATCTGAGACCCTGCAGCTGGCCAGAAGTCCAGCTAGATTAGGAATAAACGCAATACTCATCTAGCATCAAATCATGCTCATGGATTTCTGTCTAGCCATTCACAAGCATCTCGTGGGTGGTCAAAAAACTTCACTGACCCTTGATGTTGAACACGCAGTTTGCTGGGATAAAGCATGCTGTATTGGATATTTTTCTCACGTAATCTTTTCCTAACATCATTAAAGGATCTCCTTCTTCTCTGTGTTTCAGCCGAAAAGTCAGGAAAAAGCATTACCTTGGTGTTCTCATACTTCAGGTCCTGGGCCTTCCTGGAAGCAGTCAGGATCATATCCCTATCCCTGTAATTCAGGAATCTCACCAGGAAGGGACGTGGATATTCTCCCGGGGGCCTCCTTCCCATCGGCACCCTATGTGCCCGTTCCACCACGTACGTTGGTGGTCTCTCACCCAGATTCAGAAGCTGTTTGAAAAAAATTTCAGCAAACGTGGTAGACTGTGGGCCTTCTGCCCCCTCAGGGAGACCAACCACGCGAACATTATTGCGCCTTTGTCTGTCTTCAGCGTCGTCTGCGCGATCTTGTAGGAGTCTCACTACGGCCTGCAGCTCTGCTAGTTGATTCCCTTGAGATTGTGTCTCATCTTCCACAGTGGAAATTCTCCCCTCAGCCTCCGTCAGTCTCCCCCTGATTTTGTCCAAGTCATGCCTGATTAAAGTGCATTCAGTAGCAAGGTGGTCAATGCTTACCATGACCGCGGCCTTGCTAGCGTTGATAGCCTCCAGGATCGGTCTGGTAATCGCTTCCTGGGCCGGGTCCTGGACCGGAGGAACAGGCTGTAGGTCATCCGACCGGATGGTCTGTTCCGGAGCATCCATCTGGGCCCGTTTGCTCGCAGGCTTCTTGGCGCTTCTGGTAACAGCCGGCAGATGCAAGATGGCGGCGGCTGAGGCCTCGTCCACGCCACGTGTGGATCGGGTCTGGCGCTGGCTCCTCGGGGTCTGATGGCCGTGTTTCGCCGCTCCCCTTCTCATGTCCGGATATTCCCCCACCAGGATCAGGGGTATAAGCCCCAAAATTGTGCCTCAAAATGCTCCGAAAATCGGATGAAAGAGCAGGAGTAATGCGGAGCTCTCACAGAGCACGTCCTGCCTCGCTCACATCCGGACACGCCTCCTCTAATTGTAAAACTTGCATTTATATACCCTCACAAGCCTTATCTCAGCCATCTCTCCTATATATGATTGGTTGCCAATATCTACGTCAATGTAACACCTGTCCTACAACCAAACTTAATTATTCCCAGAATTCCTACATGTTCATTAACCACTTGCTTACTGGGCACTTAAACCCCCCTCCTGCCCAGACAAATTTTCAGCGCTCTCACTCTTTGAATGACAATTGCACGGTCATACAACACTGTACCCAAATAACATTTGATCACCTCTACGGTTTTTATTTTTTGTTAAAAAAAAAAAAAAAAGACCAAATTAAAAGATAAAATAAAAAATACAAAACCGTTTTATATTTTGTTATACAATTTTGCAAACGGGTAATTTCTCTCCTTCATTGGTGTACCCTGATGAGGCTGCACTGATGGGCACCGATAGGCTGCACTGATGGGCAACAATAAGGCGGCACAGGTGGGCGCTGAGAGGTAACACCGAGAGGTGGCACTATTGGACCGGTGTTGTGTCCATCAGAGGAGCCGGGCCAAAGGGCGGGACTGCGAGACGAACCAAGAGGAGCCGAATACTCAGGACATCTGGCTGTGTAACTCGGTGGCGCTAACATTTTGAAATCCATCATGCTGCAATTTTGGGCAAGGCTGCAGATGGACACTGGGCAAGGCTGCATTGTAAGTTTTTGCTTTGTGCACTGGTGTGCAGCCATGTTGAAACAAGAAGGGGACGTCCCCAAACTCTTCCCACAAAGTTGGGAGCATGAAATTACTGAAAATGTCTCGGTATGCTGACGTTTTAAGAGTTCCCTTCACTGGAACTAAGGGGCCAAGCCTAACCTCTGAAAGACAACCCCACACCATAATCCCCCTCCCCCACACCATAATCCCCCCCTCCTCCACCAAATGACTTGGACCAGTGCACAAAGCAGGGTGCATGAAGCCATAGATGAGCGAGTTTAGGGTGGAGGAACTTGACTGGCCTGCACAGAGTCCTGACCTCAACCCGATAGAACACTTTTGGGATGAATTAGAGCGGAGACTGAGACTAGGTGTAACTGAGGCACTGAATTTGATGCATGGACCATGATTGGAGAAGATAAGAACACCTTTGGGATGAATTAGAGCGGAGACTGCAGGTCCAACATCAGTGCCTGACCTCACAAATGCGCTTCTGGAAGAATGGTCAAACATTCCCATAGACACCCTCCTAAACCTTGTGGACAACCTTCCCAGAAGAGTTGAAGCTGTTATAGCTGCAAAGGGCGGGGCCAACTCAATATTGAACCCTACGGACTAAGACTGGGATGCCGTTAAAGTTCACGTGTGTGTAAAGGCAGGTGTCCCAATACTTTTGGTAATATTGGGCCAGATTCACAGAGCAATTACGCCTGTCTAACTGGTGTTAGACAGGAGTAATTTCAAATTTTGCGCGCCGTATCACTAGTTTGAATCCTCAAACCATGATACGGCGGCTTCGGTCCGAGAGGCTTACGTCTTCGTAAGCCTTCGGATCTACGCTGCGATATTTTTGCGGCCACTGGGAGGAGTTTGCGTCGTTTTCATGCGTCGGGATATGCAAATGAGTTTTTACGGCGATCCACGAAGATACGAGCGGTCTTCGCAATCGCTTTCGTCTATTTTTTTATACGTACTGTTAGACCAGCTTTTTGCTGGTCTAACGGTGCATAGCCCATGTTAAGTATGGCCGTCGTTCCCGCGTCGAATTTAAAAAATTTTATTTATTTTTTACGTAACTCGTTCGGGAATAGGAATCTCCGTAAACGACGCTACTCAAGAAAAAAATGACGTAACGACGTGATTTCGCGCAATGCACAGCGGGAAATTTGCGAACGGAGCATGCGCAGTTCGATCGCCGCGGGAACGCGCCTATTTTAAATGCTTCACGCCCCCTACTCGCGTAGATGGATTGCGACGGGAGAAATACACTACGCCGCTGTCGTTTACTGGACAAAATCTACCTGAATTCCACGTAGAGCCAGGTAAAATACAGCGGCGTAGTGTATTTCTGATACTCTACGAGAATCTAATTCTATCTGAATCTGGGCCTATATATATATATATATATACACACACACATATATACACATACATACATACACATAAATTATATATATATATAAAGAGATAAGAGATCTTCATGTGTAGTAAGTAGTACATGGCCATGTGTAGAGAGAGAGAGAACTCACTGATCTCTATGTCTTCTCTGGCCGCCCGCAGCCTCTTCTGTAAACTCTCCTCGGACTCCGTCTTGCGGTCTCGCAGCCTCTTCTCCTGTAAGGCAGATAACGGGAAGTCAGTGATGAAGATAAAAAGGGGCACCACCTACAGGTCGGAGCTAATGACCCAGCAACCACCAGCTTTGACCCCCTATAACAAGCCCAACCCTGTAAGCCAGGGGTCTCAAACTGGCGGCCCTCCAGCTGTTGCGAAACTACAAGTCCCATGAGGCATTGCATGGCTGACAGTTACAGGCATGACTCCCACAGGCATGATGGGACTTGTAGTTCCACAATAGCTGGAGGGCCACCAGTTTGAGACCCCCTGCTGTCAGGTTGGGGAAGAAAGGACTAGACCAGAGGTCTCCAACGTGCGGCTTGGGGGCCGGATGTGGCCCTTTTCCTTTATCAGGCCCTTGGGACACTATTTCTTTTGCAGATACGAGGCAGTATTTCTTCTACACTAACAATGAGGCATAATTGCCATCACTAATACCAACAATGGGGCACTATTCCTTCCACTGACACCAACTGCAGGGCCCTATTACTTCCAATAACACCAATGATGGGGCACTATTTCTTCCCCTAATACCAACAATGGGGCAATATTCCTCCCACTATCACCAGTGATGGGGCATTCTTTATTCCCATTGAAGCCAGGACATTGTCCTTTTACAATGGCTACAGTCCGGCCCCCTTAAGGTCTTGAAGGACAGTACACTGGCCCTTTATTCAGAAAGTTTAGAGACCCCTGGACTAGATGATACTGCACCCAGGCAGGGAATGAGGCGGGACTCTCTCTGATTTGCTGCAGCTTCTAATGCACATGGTGGGAAGCTCACAGTGTGCGGTGAAATCAGAGGAGGGCATTTCAGTCCAGGAGGGGAGATTGTACACCACATTGTTACTTACCAAGATCTCCACAGAGGGGGGCTGTATGGAGATGTAGATGGGGTTCAGGTCGGTCTTCTTAATGCTCTTCACGCCCTGCATGTCGATGTCCAGTATACAGATCTGGTTCTTGGCCTGCACCGCCTGGACTGCCGCTTTGCTGGAGGGGAGAGAAGGAGGGCATGAGAAGCTTCGTACACCCCTGGGGGCATCTCTTGGGTATATAAAAAAAAAATCTTAAAGGGTCACTAAAGGAAAAAAATTTTTTCCTGAAATGACTGTTTACAGGGTATAGAGACATAATAGTTAATTTTAAAAATGATTAAAAATAGATAAAAATCAATCATATAATGTGCCTGAAGTTTAGTTTCGTTTTTACACTGGTTTCATGTTTCTGTGAAGTAGAGAGACACAAAGAACAAAAAACAAACAAATCCAGGGCAGTGTTTTTTTTTAAAAATGAATCTGATTGGTTGGGAGGAGTTTTAGACACACAGCTTAGACCACCGTGAAAAGCTGCCATGAGATTTTTCATAAGGAGCCAGACAAGCAGGAAGTGTGGAGATCAGAGGAGAATTACAGCAACTTCAAAGCAAAAAAACAAACAATGAGGACATGAAACCAGGACTGCAGTAAGGTAAAGGAAGCTATTTAGCTAAAAAAAAAAAAAAAAATTAGTTTAGTGATCCTTTAATTTTTGGTTTATAAACATATAAAACATGAGAACTCAAATCTTCATTTTAGGGTTATAACATACATAAGGCGTAGGAGAACTTTCTTGGACATTGATGTCAATTGGAGAGAAACGCCTGACAGCGACTCACAAGGGAAAAAACGGTGGCCTCTGAGAGACGCCATAAAAAGCTCAGAGACTTTAATCTGAACCATTAAAAATAGGACTGTAAGCTGCATCACAGACATGAGATCTTATACATGACCCCGTGCCATATGCTCACCACCGTAATCCCATCAGAAGCACCAAAATTACCCAATTAATTACAGGCTTACCGAGACTCTTCTCTGCCGAAACTACATTGCGTGCAATACAAAACGTATTACTTTGAAAAAATAAATAATAATAATAATTTTTATATATATATATACACACACACACACAAAATAATAATATTAAATAGGTAAAGTAAGTGAACAACCATTAATAATTAAAAATATAAAAATAATTTGTGTATATATACAGTTTGCAGCGCATATATATTATATACACACACACAAACATACATCATAATAATAATACACAGAAGTAAAGTAAGTGCATAACTAATAATAATATATATTACATTTTTTTTTTATTATTAGTGGTTATTTAGCTACTTTACTTATGTACTAATAATATGTATATGTAGGTGTGTGCATATATATTGTTTATCACTTACTTTACTTATGTGTATTATTAGTATTGGTAATATTATTATGTGTGTGTGTATATATATATATATATTATATATATATATATATATATATATATATATATATATATATATATATATATATATATATATATATACATACATACATACATACATACATACATACATACATACATACATACACACACATACTAATAATGCTAATAATACACATAAGTAAAGTAAGTGAATAACCATTAATAATAATTAAAAAAATATATAGTTTAAAAAAAAATTATTAATGATTATTTACTTACTTTACTTTTGTGTATTATTATTGTTGTATATATATATATATATATATATATATATATATATATATATATATATATATATATATATATATATATATATACAGTGTGGAAAATAAGTATTTGAACACCCTGCTATTTTGCAAGTTCTCCCACTTGGAAATCATGGAGGGGTCTGAAATTGTCATCGTAGGTGCATGTCCACTGTGAGAGACATAATCAAAAAAAAAATTCCAGAAATCACAATTTATGATTTTTTAACTATTTATTTGTATGATACAGCTGCAAAGAAGTATTTGAACACCTGTCTATCAGCTAGAATTTTGACCCTCAAAGACCTGTTAGTCTGCCTTTAAAATGTCCACCTCCACTCCATTTATTATCCTAAATTAGATGCACCTGTTTGAGGTCATTAGCTGCATAAAGACACCTGTCCACCCCATACAATCAGTAAGAATCCAACTACTAACATGGCCAAGACCAAAGAGCTGTCCAAAGACACTAGAGACAAAATTGTACACCTCCACAAGGCTGGAAAGGGCTACGGGGAAATTGCCAAGCAGCTTGGTGAAAAAAGGTCCACTGTTGGAGCAATCATTAGAAAATGGAAGAAGCTAAACATGACTGTCAATCTCCCTCGGACTGGGGCTCCATGCAAAATCTCACCTCGTGGGGTCTCAATGATCCTAAGAAAGGTGAGAAATCAGCCCAGGACTACACGGGAGGAGCTGGTCAATGACCTGAAAAGAGCTGGGACCACCGTTTCCAAGGTTACTGTTGGTAATACACTAAGACGTCATGGTTTGAAATCATGCATGGCACGGAAGGTTCCCCTGCTTAAACCAGCACATGTCAAGGCCCGTCTTAAGTTTGCGATTGACCATTTGGATGATCCAGAGGAGTCATGGGAGAAAGTCATGTGGTCAGATGAGACCAAAATAGAACTTTTTGGTCATAATTCCACTAACCGTGTTTGGAGGAAGAAGAATGATGAGTACCATCCCAAGAACACCATCCCTACTGTGAAGCATGGGGGTGGTAGCATCATGCTTTGGGGGTGTTTTTCTGCACATGGGACAGGGCGACTGCACTGTATTAAGGAGAGGATGACCTGGGCCATGCATTGCGAGATTTTAGGCAACAACCTCCTTCCCTCAGTTAGAGCTTTGAAGATGGGTCGAGGCTGGGTCTTCCAACATGACAATGACCCGAAGCACACAGCCAGGATAACCAATGAGTGGCTCTGTAAGAAGCATATCAAGGTTCTGGCGTGGCCTAGCCAGTCTCCAGACCTAAACCCAATAGAGAATCTTTGGAGGGAGCTCAAACTCCGTGTTTCTCAGTGACAGCCCAGAAACCTGACTGATCTAGAGAAGATCTGTGTGGAGGAGTGGGCCAAAATCCCTCCTCCAGTGTGTGCAAACCTGGTGAAAAACTACAAGAAACGTTTGACCTCTGTAATTGCAAACAAAGCTACTGTACCAAATATTAACATTGATTTTCTCAGGTGTTCAAATACTTATTTGCAGCTGTATCATACAAATAAATAGTTAAAAAAATCATACATTGTGATTTCTGGATTTTTTTTTTTTGATTATGTCTCTCACAGTGGACATGCACCTACGATGACAATTTCAGACCCCTCCATGATTTCCAAGTGGGAGAACTTGCAAAATAGCAGGGTGTTCAAATACTTATTTTCTGCACTGTATATATATATATTATTGTTACTATTCTGGATTTATATAGTGCCAACAGTTTGCAGCGCATATATATATATATATATACACACACACGCACACATTCATAATAAAACACATAAGTAAAGTAGGCGAATAACTAATAATATAATAATAATTAAAATAATAAATAAAAAATATACACACACACACATATATATATTTATTTTTGTATTAGTGGTTATTCAGCGACTTTACTTATGCACTAATTAATATTATGTATATGTAGGTGTGTGCATATATATTGTTTTTCGCTTCCTATACTTATGTGTATTATTAGCATTAGTAATATTATTATTATTTTTACACACACATACAAACACACACTAATAATGCTAATAATACACATAAGTTAAGGAAGTGAATAACCATTAATAATAATATATTTTTTGTATATATATATACACACACACACACAAGTAAAGTAAATGAATAATCATTAAATATAATAATAATAATAATAATATATATATATATACACACACACACACACTGCATTTATTTTGCCATCCCTGGTTCCTTCCTCCCTCCCTAACATGCTAATGTAATTATAAAACTAAAACTTTTCCATTCTCATTACTTATCTGGGTCTCTCTGCCTCTCCCATAAATGAAAGGGGTGGGGCCAGGGACAGTCAGGCTGGGGAGGAAAGCACTAGATGATGCTGGACGTCCTCCAGCCAGGAAATGAGGCAGGGTTCCGTCTGACTTGCTGCAGCTTCTAATGCACATGGTGAGAAGCTCACAGTGTGCAGTGAAATCAGAGGAGGCCGTTTCAGTCCTGGAGAGGAGGAGGGGGAACACCTTGTGTAAGACTGAAGAGGAGGCCGGAGGGCAGATATAGGGACATGACAGTTGCTGTGAGATAATGCGGGTTTATCAGCCACCTTTATCCTCTCCGGGATCCTCTTATGTCAGATCCACACGCCGGGGATTACTTGGTGGTCACGGGTGTCTGGAGGGTTACACATGACCAGGCACGTCCATGTGCTGCAGAGGAGGATTCTGGGTAATGAACCATTTATAAGCTGAGAATTAGAGGCTTAATGGCTCAGATCCCCGCAGAGCGGTAACCATAGAATCCTCCACATACAGACCTGTCCATACATGTCCGCCGTATAATGAGCCCCTCTGTGCACTGAACGCGCAGGACGGCGAGCGCAGACCGCCAGAGAACATCGCAGACACGGCTTATTCTGGATACACATACCTGGTCCCGTACATGTTCCCGGAGAAGACGGCGCTCTCTATGAACTCCCCGTTATCAATTCCCTTCTGCATCACCTCCCGGGAGACAAAGTGGTAATCTGTAGGAGAAATGGGGGATGGGTTGGTTACAGGACCACACAGGACAAAAATATACAATTCTAAAAAAAAAAATCACACAACTATTATCGTATATACTCGAGTATAAGCCGAGACACATAATTTTACCACCAAAACCTGGGAAAACGTATTGACTCGAGTATAAGCCTAGGGTGTCCACGTGCATGCCTCACTGTGCCCATGCCTCACTGTGCCTGTGCCTCACTGTGTCCACGTGCATGCCTCACCGTGTCCACGTGCATGCCTCACTGTGCCCATGCCTCACTGTGCCTGTGCCTCACCGTGTCCACGTGCATGCCTCACCGTGCCCATGTGCATGCCTCACTGTGCCCATGTGCATGCCTCACTGTGCCCATGCCTCACTGTGTCCATGTGCATGCCTCACTGTGCCCATGCCTCACTGTGCCCATGCCTCACTGTGTCCATGTGCATGCCTCACTGTGCCCATGCCTCACTGTGTCCATGTGCATGCCTCACTGTGTCCATGCCTCACTGTGTCCATGCCTCACTGTGTCCATGCCTCACTGTGTCCATGCCTCACTGTGTCCATGCCTCACTGTGTCCATGTGCATGCCTCACTGTGTCCATGCCTCACTGTGCCCATGCCTCACTGTGTCCATGTGCATGCCTCACTGTGTCCATGCCTCACTGTGTCCATGCCTCACTGTGTCCATGCCTCAATGTGTCCATGTGCATGCCTTACTGTGTCCATATGCATGGCTCACTGTGTCCAACTGCATGCCTCACTGTGTCCATCTGCATGCCTCACTGTGCCCATGTGCATGCCTCACTGTGCCCATGTGCATGCCTCACTGTGCCCATGCCTCACTGTGTCCATGCCTCAATGTGTCCATGTGCATGCCTTACTGTGTCCATATGCATGGCTCACTGTGTCCAACTGCATGCCTCACTGTGCCCATGTGCATGCCTCACTGTGCCTCACTGTGTCCATATGCATGCCTCACTGTGCCCATGCCTCACTGTGCCCTGCCTCACCGTGTCCATATGCATGCCTCACTGTGCCCATGCCTCACTGTGCCCATATGCATGCCTCACTGTGCCCATGCCTCACTGTGCCAATGTGCATGCCTCACTGTGCCCAAGTCAATGCCTCACTGTGCCCATGTGCATGCCTCACTGTGTCCATGTGCATGCCTTACTGTGTCCATACCTCACTGTGTCCATATGCATGGCTCACTGTGTCCATGCCTCAATGTGTCCATCTGCATGCCTCACTGTGTCCATCTGCATGCCTCACTGTGTCCATCTGCATGCCTCAATGTGTCCATCTGCATGCCTCACTGTGTCCATCTGCATGCCTCACTGTGTCCATCTGCATGCCTCACTGTGTCCATCTGCATGCCTCACTGTGTCCATCTGCATGCCTCACTGTGTCCATCTGCATGCCTCACTGTGTCCATCTGCATGCCTCACTGTGTCCATCTGCATGCCTCACTGTGTCCATCTGCATGCCTCACTGTGTCCATCTGCATGCCTCGCTGTGTCCATCTGCATGCCTCGCTGTGTCCATCTGCATGCCTCGCTGTGTCCATCTGCATGCCTCGCTGTGTCCATCTGCATGCCTCGCTGTGTCCATCTGCATGCCTCACTGTGTCCATCTGCATGCCTCACTGTGTCCATCTGCATGCCTCACTGTGCCCATGTGCATGCCTCACTGTGCCCATGTGAATGCCTCACTGTGCCCATGTGCATGCCTCACTGTGTCCATATGCATGCCTCACTGTGCCCTGCCTCACTGTGTCCATATGCATGCCTCACTGTGCCCATGCCTCACTGTGCCCTGCCTCACTGTGTCCATATGCATGCCTCACTGTGCCCATGCCTCACTGTGCCCTGCCTCACTGTGTCCATATGCATGCCTCACTGTGCCCATGCCTCACTGTGTCCATGTGCAGCACCAAAAAAACTTGGCTTATACTTGAGTATACTATAGTATAGTAGATTGCAAGCTCTTATGAGCAAGGCCCTCTTTACCCTTGTGTATTTTATCTGTATTGTCTCCCTGTATATTGTAAAGAGCTGCACAAAATGTGAAAAATGTCAAGAGGTATGAATACTTTTTCAAGGCACTATATATACACAGTGCCTTGAAAAAGTATTCATACCCCTATATCACATAAGAACCCAATGAAATACATTCACGTTTTTAGTTGTAACAATGTGGAAAATGTCATGGGGTATGAATACTTTTTCAAGGCACTGGATATCCTGTATAATAATATAAAAAAATATCAAGGAACATCTTACAGCATCTATACATTCCCTGGTAAATATTTCTTCAACTTCGAACACGTTAAGACTTGTGATGCTGACAACTAAAATTGGTGAATATTGATGGAGAGGTAAGAATTTTTTTTTTTTAAGAAAAGCTAAAAAAAACAATTACCGTATATACTCGAGTATAAGCCGAGTTTTTCAACGCAATTTTTTGTGCTGAAAATGCCTTCCTCTGCTTACACTCGAGTCACCTTTTTGCGCCTGATCTCCGGGAATTTGGGGACCTGGTACCGGCCGGACGTAGGTCCCTTGGACCTCCAAAAGTGTCAGATTTGTCCGTTGCAATATTGCAGTCCCGCTAAAAATCGCTGATTGTCACCATTAATAGTAAAAAATATAATAATAAAAATGCCATAATTCTATCCCCTATTTTGTAGTCGCTATACCTTTTCGGGCAAACTAATCAATACACGCTTATTGCGATTTTTATTACCAAAAATATGCAGAAGAATACGTATCGGCCTAAACTGAGGAACAAATGCGTTTTATTTTTGGGGATATTTATTATGGCAAAAAGAAAAAAAAATAGTGCTTTTTTTTTCAAAATTGTCGCTCTATTTTTGTTTATAGAGCTAAAAATAAAAACCGCAGAGCTGATCAAATACCACCAAAAGAAAGCTCTATTTGTGGGAAAAAAAGGACGCCAATTTTGTTTGGTTACAACGTCGCAAAAAACGTGCAACTGTCAAAGTGACGCAGTGCCGTAATGCAAAAATATGGTCTGGTCATTAAGGGGGCAAATCCTTCCAGGGCTGAAGTGGTTAAACTTCTGCGGATCTGATTGAGTCCATCTCTCTTTTAATTCATTTTCTCTCTCTCATATATATATATATATATAAATAAAAAAAATGTCTTTTTAATAATAATAATAATAATAATATATATATTATTATGTATATTTCTTTTTAATAATAATAATAATATATATATTATTATGTATATTTATTTTTAATAATAATATATTAATTATTATTATGTATATTTATTTTAATTATTAATAATAATAATAATATATATATATTAATTATCATGTATATTTCTTTTTAATAATAATAATTATTAATATTAAAAAGAAATATAAATAATTAATATATATATTGTTATTATTAAAAAGAAAATAAATATAATATAATATATATATATATTTTCTTTTTAATAATAATAATATACATATTAATTATTTAGATTACTTTTTAATAATAATAATAATATATATATTTTATTAATAATAAACTATATATTATTAAAAAAATATATAAATACCAATAATAATAATAATATATATATATATATAATATTATTATTATTAAAAAGAAATATAAATATATATATATATATATATTATATAAATATATATATATATATATATATATATATATATATATATATATATATTATATATTATAATTTATTTATTATTATTTTTTATTTCTTTTTAATAATAATAATAATAATAATAATAATAATAATAATAATATATATATATATATATATATATATATATATATATATATATTACTATTATTAAAAAGAAATATAAATAATAATAATAATAATAATCATAAAAGGGGGGGCGTGGCCTGGAGCAGCATGTGAGCAGACGTCTTTCCTAGCAGCTCCGAGATCCCTTGAAACAATCCTAAGCCATCCTGCTCTTCTGCCCCACTAACTCTGCTACTAACCTTGCAGTTCCCTCCGGGAACCCCCTGGGATACTTTTTGGTGCGGTCCGGTGGATGGGAAGACGGAAGAAGCAGCCCGCGGTCAGGATGAATGTTACCACGCGCTCCGGCCATGATGGCCGCCGCAACACCGCGCCGCTCTCCTCTATGGCATCCACGCCAGAGCTCTTTGACGAGGAATGTGGGTCCTCTCCCCCACCCTCCCCTGGGACCTCCGCTGCCCGGGCGCTGCCCGCTCCTGCGTCACCCAGTGAGGACGGCCTGGAGGAAGGCCCGGAACCGGAGCCCACGCTGCTGGAGGTCCTCAACCTCATGAAGGTAAATCACTCTGACACGATGGGGAAAATGGATGAGCTTAAACTGGACATTACTATAATGCGCCAGGACATGCATAAAGTGCGGGACCGGGTCGCAGAAACTGAACGCCGCATTAGCGATTTGGAGGACACGGTAGGCCCAGCCATCCCCACCCTAAAGGCCCAGGGCACTAGAATCCGCTCTTTAGAGGACAAAATGGACGATTTGGAGAACCGTTTACGCAGGAATAACTTGCGCTTGGTGGGCCTTCCCGAACGGGTTGAGGGTTCCGACCCGGTTGCCTTCCTGGAGAGCTGGTTTGCCCAGGAATTTGGTGAGAACTGCCTATCCCCCTGCTTTGTTATTGAGAGGGCCCACAGAGTGCCGGGCAGACCGCTGCCTGCGGGGGGGCCCCCTCGCACCATGATAATGCGTCTCCTCAACTATAGGGACCGGGACGCTATCCTGCGGGCTGCCCGAATTAAAGGGAGCCTGAAAATCAATAATGCCTCGGTGTCTCTCTTCCCTGACTACTCCCCTGCTGTCCGCGCCTCGAGGGCCAAGTACCAGCACGTCAAGCAGAAGCTGAGGGAGAAGACCATCCAATACTCCATGCTGTTTCCTGCGACGCTGAGAGTAGTGCACCAGAGCCAGGTGCATTTTTTCCAAACCCCTGCCAACGCGTTATCCTGGTTTGAATCTCTACACCAGCCTGGCCGTGGATCTGATCGAGCTCCTGACACTTGATTTCTTTGTTTTTTTTGTTTTTTTTTGCTGCTCCTGTTTTTCTCATTTGTCCCTTCATCTTTGGGACTTCTGCTTGTTGTTTTCCTGTCCCACCAAGGTATGCCCGGGGCAGAAGGCTCCAGTCGTCCACTGGAGATAGGGGGTCATGAATCCCTGTTGGCTGACTGAGCTGCTAGTACACGTTTAAAAAACTGTTCTTTTTTTTTCTTTTTTCCACCTGTTTTTCAGCTGTTTGGTCACTGACTGTTCCATCTTAGTTTGCTGCCTTGCCTGCGGCAGGCCATGTTCCTAGCATCTAACTGTAGTTCGGGGTCAAAGCCAGCCCCTTGTTCTTGGGGCCTGGCAGGGGTTAAGTGTGGTAGGCCGTTGCCTACTCTGAGTTTTTGGTTGTGTAACCTTATTTTTTCTTTTTCTTTTTGTTTGCATTATCGATGTTATGCTGTATGTTGTGGTGTGTGTGTGGTATGCATGTGTGCGAATGTGTTTGGCCTTCTCTCTGCCCCCACCTGTGTATCTGAAGGTAATCTGCTGTGCCTTAACTTTGCAACTGTCGTAATATGTCGGTGATTAGATGTATCTCCTGGAATGTCAGGGGACTAAACTCAAGATTTAAAAGAGCTCTGCTGTTTGATTTTCTTAAGGTGCATAAACCTCAATTACTATGCTTGCAGGAAACGCACCTTTTGGGATCAAAGGTGATGGCACTTAAAAAGTGCTGGGTCATGCATGGGTACCATTCCACCTATTCTAACTATGCACGGGGGGTATCCATATTGGTGCGGAAGGGCCTCCCATTCTCTTGTGAGAGGGTGATATCGGACCCTAAGGGTCGGTATGTTTTTCTCCACTGTACAGTGCACGCCACGCCGCTACTGTTAGTGGTGGTGTACGTTCCTCCCCCTGTCACAGCGGATGTCTTCACGGACTTAAGTGTACAGTTTGCCACCTTCCCAGTGCTGGCCTCTCTTATAGTGGGGGACTTCAACTCGGTGCTTGACCCTGTCCGGGACCGCTTGAGGCCCACCCAATATGAATCGAAGTTATTTAGTCAGTGGTGTGCCTCCTTTGGTTATGTAGATCTCTGGAGGCTCGGCCGTCCCGAGACTCGGGAGTATACGTGCCAGTCAAGGACGTACCGTACCCTCTCCAGGTTAGACTACGCTTTGGGGACCCCCGATTTGATCCCCAATGTGCGGTCAGTTTCCCACCTGTCTCAGACGCTATCAGACCACTCTGCCATCTCTATAGACCTGGTGCTGGGACACAGGCCCTCCTTTCGGGTGTGGCGGCTCAGTCCAATCTGGGTCTCCACTCCTGAGTTTCAGGAGCCGGTTCAGCAAGATATGTCCCACTATTGGGGGGACAATGCTGGTTCGGCCTCCTTTGGCCCCGTGTGGGATGCCTTTAAGGCGTCAGTACGGGGCTCATACATCTCCAACATTGCCCGACACAAGAAGTCCTCCCAGGCTGCCCTTTTGGCCTTACTCTTACTCTGCGCTTCCCACCCCGGACTCACGTTCTGTTCTGGTGGGGGCGCATAGGGCTTTGGACCTTCACAGGGTGGAGATGACAAACAAACAGCAGTTATATCTATCTGCCAGGTTGATGGAATATAGTGGTAAGAATGGTAAGTTGTTGGCATACCTCTCCCGCACGGAATACGTGGATCGGACGATCCCTCGTATCCAGCTGCTGGATGGATCTGTTACATCGGACCCCTTGGTCATAAATCAAACCTTTCAGGCCTTCTATGAAAACCTCTATACAGCTCCGCCCCCTCCGGACGAGGTGGAGACGTTGGGTTTCCTGGAATCACTCCAATTCCCTGTCCTGGAAGCGTCGCATAATGCGACCTTGGACAAAGCCCTTACGGTAGAAGAGGTCACTGAGGCCATTTATTCACTCCCTCCCAACAAGGCCCCTGGGCTGGACGGCTTACCCGCGGAGTGGTACAAAAACTATGCGGCGGAACTAGCACAGAAGCTGCACTCCCTGTTTGGGCAGGCACTGCAGGAGGGCGAGCTTCCCTCCTCCATGTGTGAGGCCCTGATAGTGGTGCTCCCCAAACCCGATAAAGACAAACTGCTGTGTGGGTCGTACCGCCCCATATCCCTGCTAAATAGTGACGTAAAGGTGCTTGCAAAAGTTTTAGCTAGTAGACTTCAGGGGGTTATTCTCCGCCTTATTCACAGGGATCAGGCGGGATTCATGCCGGGAAAGAGTACGTACGATAACATCCGACGACTCTACTTACACATACACAGGGCAGCAGCGGTGAATAGGGGTGGTTTGGTGTTATCTTTGGATGTGCTGAAGGCCTTTGACACTGTCAACTGGTCCTTTTTGTGGGAGACCATGCACCGCATGGGTATTAGCGCCCAGTTTATTCGGTGGGTCCGCCTGCTATACACTAACCCAACAGCCAGAGTGTGCACTAATAGAGATGTCTCGGCTGTCTTTACTTTGCAGAGGGGCACCAGGCAGGCCTGCCCGCTCTCGCCACTCCTGTTCGCCCTGGCCATTGAGCCTTTGGCTCTGGCGGTGCGGCAGACGGCGGGGGTGGGGGGCATCTGTTATGGTGCCCTCTCTGAAAAGATCTCTCTATATGCGGATGATGCCCTGATTTACCTGGATGGCACTGAGCGGTCTTTTGTCTCATTGATGGGCGTGGTGGAGGAATTTGGGAGGGTCTCCGGGCTGAGGGTGGGTTGGGAGAAGTCGGTGGCATTCCCTATAGGCCCAGAGCAGGACTACTCCTACCTCTCTGGGTCTAAACTATCCATCCAACCTACTTTCAAATACTTGGTGATACACGTTAGTGCTGACTTGTCTTCGTATGAGGCCCTAAATGTTGCCCCAATTGTGTCCCATATGGAGACAAGACTTAAGACCTGGGCTTCTCTACCGCTTAATCTTATAGGCCGGGTTAATGTTTTCAAAATGATATACCTACCCAAGTTTCTGTATGTGTTCCGGGCATCCCCTATTTTTTTGTTGAAAAAACTCTTTAAGAAAATTAATTCGCTCCTGTTCACCTTTCTTTGGCAGGGGTCGTGTCCACGCATTGCTAGGGCCTCTCTCCAGGCCCCCAAGATGGATGGAGGCTTGGCGTGTCCTAACCTGAGACAGTACTTTATAGCGTCACAACTTACATATGTTTATGACTGGTTCCTGGAGGCCTCCCCGTCCTGTTCCACCGCTCTTTTGTCCGCCTTCGTGGGGTCCAGGGACTCGCTGGTCGATGACCTACTTAGGTCTAGGGCCGGGCGATGTTCCCGGGACTCCCCGATGGAGGTTAGCTGGCTGGCCTGGCATGAGGGTAACGGGATACTTGCAGAGTTGGGTGGGGTGTCCCCTAGAGCTCCCCTATGGCACAATCTTAACTTCCCTGAGCTCCTGGGCCACCCGGACTCCGGGTGGTGGACACAAAATGGGGTCTCACGTATCTCACACATTTTTGCGGGAGGCGAGTTTGTTTCATTCGATGTACTGAGGGCGCGCAGTGGGGTGCCAGTTAACTCTCTGTTCAGATACATGTCACTCCGTCATGCAATACGGACACAATTTGAGGGTCTGTCCCAGGAGCTTGGCGAATCGCCTCTTGAGGCGCTCATGTCATACACCGATCTGGGGAAGCTGGTCACAACGTTTTACTCACGTCTTCAATCGGCGGGGGTTAAACCCTTTGTGACAGCTCAGCGGAAATGGGAGGTGGACATTCCGGGGCTGTCCGAGGAGGGGTGGGAGGAGGCCTCGGAGGTCTGCTTCCTTGATCTTATTGGGACTAACGATCAATATGTTCAGTTTAAGTTTATCCACCAGTTGCACTATACTCCCGCCAGGTTGGCCCGAATGGGTCTGATTTCTGTTGCTAACTGCCCTAGGTGCGGCTCCACTGAGGCCGATTGCATACATATGTTCTGGTCATGCCCTACTGTACTGTCATATTGGATGGACTTGTTTTCTTTTTTTAAGGACAACCTACATTTTCCTTTACCTTTCACCCCGGAGGTTGGACTACTGGGGGTGCTCAATGAATTTGTTTCCAAGGCTCATGCTCGGACTCTGGTGCGCATAATCCTTTTCTATGCCAGGAAATGGTTATTACTACATTGGAAGAGTGCTTCCGCCCCTACCGTTCAAATGTTATATCGTATGGTGAACAAGGTCCTACCCATATTCAAATGTGTATACAAAAGCAGGGCCTGCCCCAAAAAGTTTTACAAAATCTGGCAACCCTGGCTGGATATTGAGGACTCCTTTTGGAAGGATGCCCCACTCTCTCAGCCTTGAGGGGCCGTGTATGGGGGGATTAAGTGATGATGTAGTGAACCGTAGAGTGTTTGGAGGGTGGCGAGGGGTGGCACAGGTAACATCTGGGGCGGAGGTGAGGGCCAGGAGGGATGTGTGTGTGTGAGTGGCTATGGATGGTGTATGTGTGGGATGTGATGGGTTTTGTTTCCAATGCACGGTCTATCCAATTGGTATAAATGTTATGTGTTTCATTTTCTACCGGTGTTGTAAAGACATTTGTGCCATGTGGAGTTTGTACTGATTGAAAATCAATAAACAAAGTTATAAAAAAAAAAAAAATAATAATCATAAAATTATATATTATTATTAAAAAGAAATATAAATAATAATATTATATATTATTATTAAAAAGATATATAAATAATTATATATATATATATATATATATATATATATATATTTATATATATTTCTTTTTATTTATTTATTATGATTATATTTCTTTTTAATAATAATATATAATATTATTATTATTAAAAAGAAATATAAATAATAATTATATATATATATATATATATATATATATATATATTTATTCTCTTTTTAATAATAATATATATATAAATACCAATAATAATATTAGATCTATATTATTGGTATTTATATTTCTTTTTAATTTTATATATATATATTTTTAATTTTATATATTATATATATATATATATATATATATATTTCTTTTTAATAATAATATATATTTATTAATAATAATATATTGCATTCATATACACACTAAGATATAAGTAGGATTACCTTTCCCATTGGTCTCCCCGGGTCTCGGATTCCTTGTTGTGTCTGAAATTAATAAAAAATTTTATAAAAAAAAAAAAGATTTAACAAATAAAGAAATCTGAAAGTTGACGGACATAAATATGGAAGAGACATGAAAAGGACGATCCCCTGAAGGGTCTATCCAGCGATCGATCATTTACAATAGTCCTATCTGACCACAGTTGGGGGGATATGGATTGGGGGGGGGGAGGGGTGGACTCTGGATGGCGGGTGTACAAAGATGGCTCCTGTGTTTCCATCACACTGACAAGGGACAGGTGGCTGCGGGGAGCCGATGACTTACCAGATCAGGTGACGAGTACTTGTAAATGGACTTCTGAATATGTAAAGGGACCTTAAAGTGGTTGTAAACTCTGAACAAAGCATATCCCTCTATAGCAGTAATGGTGAACCTTTTGGAACTACATTTCCCATGATGCTCTTGTACTCTGCAGTGTAGTTCCAAAACATCTGAGGTGCCGAGGTTCCCCATCACTGGTCTATAGTGTTTACTTGTCTCAGTCCAGAGCACTCAGTGTCATTTCTGTCTGCTGCCTCCTTCCTCTATCATCTGCAGGAGTCTCTTCTGACACCAAGAGACAAAAAGGTGACGGGGAGCTCCAGCACACAGCCCGTGATCGACAGCCTCAGCTCTGTTCCTGTCCTGCGAGCTGTGTGAAGGGAGGGGGCGTGTCCATTCCCTCCAATCAGCTCTCAGAGCTCTCCTCACCCAGCTCTACGGAGTGTAATGTCAGCTCTCTGCCCCCTGCTTTCTGACAAGCTTTATAAATGAGGGACTTTAAATGTATGTAGAGAACAGAAGACTGCAGATAAACAGGTACAACCTATGTAGGAGGATTTGTTTAACCACTTAAAGACCGGCTCACGCCGATATACGTCGGCAGAATGGCACGGCTGGGCAAAGTGACGTATATTTACGTCACCTTGAATTTCCCGCGGTACCCTGCAGACTCGACGTCCGCCGGTGTCCTGCGATCGGGTCACGGAGCTGCAGAACGGGGAGAGGCCTGTGTAAACAAGGATTCTCCCCGTTCTGCCTAGTGACACTGTCACTGAACGTCTGTTCCCTGTCATCTGGAGCAGCGATCAGTGACGTGTCCCTCGTAGCCACACCCCCTAACAGTTAGAATCACTCCCTAGGACACACTCAACCCCCTTTCCTGACAGTCACCTTTATACAGTAATCAGGCATTTTTTTTGCACTGATCGCTGTATAAATGACACTGGTCCCAAAACACCTTCCGGAGCTGAAATAGTTAATCGTAGAAACCACCCATACGATGAAGCTCTAATTGGCAGAGCGAAACGCGTCGCCCCGATCACAATAGTATTGGTAAATACATCAGAAGAGCGATAATGAAGACGGAGGATTCGGGACTTACGGGAGACGGAGAAGCCGAAGACTCCATCGAAATCATTCAGCAGCCTCTTCAGTAGCGTGCTCTTCCCTGCCCCCGAGGGTCCGCTCAGCACCACTGGTCTGGGTCCAGCCATGACTGTGGAGACAAAACACCGTCATTCATACAAAATCCCATCTACTAACCCAGAAAAACACATGCCCCCCCAATGAAGCCGGAGAGAGGAACAAATGTAAGAAAATTGTATTTATTGATTTATAAAATTGAAAGATAAATTCCAAATATTTTTACATTGTTCCAACTTGAATCAATGTAACTCTGTATATACCACACAGTGCTGGTCAACTTTCTTCATATAGGGGGCCCTCAAGTGCAGCCCTGGAAGTCACCAAAGGGCCACGCAGAAAATTCAGAGAATATTCAGTGTCAGAGATGGCAGACATGGTACAAGAGATAGTCAGAGACTGCAGACAGGATACAAGAGATGGTCAGAGACTGCAGACACGATACAGAAGAGGGTCAGAGACTTCAGACATGATACAGAAGAGGGTCAGAGACTTCAGACATGATACAGAAGAGGGTCAGAGACTGCAGACATGATACAGAAGAGGGTCAGAGACTGCAGACATGATACAGAAGAGGGTCAGAGACTGCAGACATGGTACAGGAGAGGGTCAGAGACTGCAGACATGGTACAGGAGATAGTCAGAGACTGCAGACATGATACAGGAGATGGTCAGAGACTGCAGACATGGTACAGGAGATGGTCAGAGACTGCAGACATGGTACAGGAGATGGTCAGACTGCAGACATGGTACAGGAGATGGTCAGACTGCAGACATGGTACAGGAGATGGTCAGACTGCAGACATGGTACAGGAGATGGTCAGAGACTGCAGACAGAATACAAGAGATGTTTAGAGACTACAGACTGCAGACAGAATACAAGAGATGTTCAGAGACTACAGACAGGATACAGGAGATGGTCAGAGACTGCAGACAGGATACAGGAGATGGTCAGAGACTGTAGACATGGTACAGAAGATGGTCAGAGACTGCAGACAAGATGTAAGAAATGGTCAGAGACTACAGACAGGATACAAGAGATGGTCAGAGACTACAGACAGGATACAGGAAATGGTCAGAGACTGAAGACATGGTAAATGAGATGGTCAGAGACTAGGAACATGATACAGGAGATGGTCAGAAACTGCAGACATGATACCAGAGATGTTCAGAGACTGGAGACATGGTAAATGAGATGATCAGACTAGGAACATGATACAGAAGAAGGTTAGAAACTAGGGACATGATACAGGAGATGGACAGAGACTGCGGACAGGATACAAGAGATGGTCAGAGACTGCAGACAGGATACAGGAGATGGTCAGATACTGCAGACAGGATACAAGAGATGGTCTGAGACATTGCCGCTATAACAGGGCAATAAGGAAACACAGATTAGAGTCTGCAGGGGGGGCCCCGAGGACTTTAGGAGCTGAAATTCACTATACAGACACCCATACCTATGGACTTCAGCCATGGAGACCAAGGGTTTACTCCATCCCTATTCCAGCCAAAATAATATCAATTTACTTTAATGAATATTACGATGCAGACACGTGGCACTCTTGGCCACACATGACACAACCCGATGTCTTTTTGGGTCCCTACTTTTTCAGCAAACAACCATCCATAGACATGTAAATGATCTGAGAGGCTTCAATGCTTGCCTACGTAGGTTTGGTCCCACCAAATGGACCTTCAGTGAGGACCATCCCCAAAAGTATCAGTCTTTACAGTAAGAATTTGGTTTGGCCATAAAGAGGACAATCTTTCTGGAAGTCTCTTTATCTAACAGGCCAGTGATATCCAATCCACAGGCTCATCAATCGCATCGGAAAGCACCGGCTCGGTTCCAGCTTTCTCCATAATATTGGAAGATTTTGAATGGACGACACTTTTTTTGGTGGAGCAAATTGCTGCCAGAGAAAGTTCTTTGGTGTGAAACTCGCTGGGAAGTCTGGTGTGCGCTCCATCAAGTCTAGCTATGAGGCTAGCTCAGGGCTTGACAAATTTGCTTTGAATCTAGGAGCCAGCTAACAAAGTTTGGAGCCAGTTTTTTTAAACCCCCACCTCAGTGCAGACACCCCTAGTGGTACAGACACCCCCCCAGTGCAGACCCCCCAGCAGCAGTGCAGACACCACCAGTCGTACAGACACCCCCCCCCCCCTGCCGTACAGACACTCCTCCCCTAGCAGTACAGACACCCCAGCAGACCCCAGCAATACATACAGCGGTGTGTGTCCCTTGAGAGCGGGCTCCTCCTCCTCTGTGGATGTACACAGAGAGGAGGGGGAGGCGGCTTCATTACGCTCCGCTGAGGGACACAGCCGCGGCGCGAGGCACAGGGCAGTGAGCGGTGTTAGTGGTGCCACTACCCACGGGTGTCACCCGTGTGCAGACAACACCCGCCTTGCAACGCCACAGCTGACAGCCTGCTACACCCTGCACTGCCCAACTGACAGAGTCGCCCAGCTCCACACAGGGCTTGCCCCCGACATCAGATTCGCCCCCCGGACAGGGGACACACAATCCCATCCAACCAGCTACACAGCTCGGCCCAGCACATGCCCCAGAAGATGGAAGGCCCAGCCCCTTTAGGACAAGAATCGCCACAGAGACCCGCTCAGCTTGGGGTGTGAGAACTGGTGTTAGTAGTGAATGTGCTGACAAAAGCTCAGGCGCCAAGACGCAATTTCTAGTCGCAATGGCGACCAGGCGCCTGGCATTTGTCGAGCCCTGGGCTAGCTGAAGCATGGTTTATTAAAAATATTAAGTTGCTCTGATTATTATTACTCCTGAATGATACCTTAAAATATGTGACATAAATAAGTCCATATATAACGAGTGAAAAAAAAAATCTTGCAACCAATGCAATTAGTGAAAATATAGCCGATTGGCCCTTATGTAAAGAACCATATCAATAGTCCATATGATGTGAAATAGATTGAGCTGGCCTGCTCTCAATAGCAGCCCATCACTTCCGGGACCTGCGTACACGCGGTGACATCAGCACGTCGCTCCTTCCAGGGCCGTCTCTACCATAGGGCAAACAGGAGCAGCTGCCCAGGGCCCTGTCACTGTTGGGGGCCCAAAGCAACCCCCTTTGGAAAAAAAAAAAATACTTTTTTTTTTTTTTTTTTAGGGGTCCGGAGTTCCCCAGGGCCCAAGATGGCAACCCCTCCTTTTTTTTATTTATTTTTAAATAAAAAAAATATATTTATTTTATATATTTTTATTTTATTTTTTATTAAAGGGACAATTTTTTTTAGGGGTCCCCAGGGACCCGGAGGCCCCCAGGACCCAAGATAGCAACCCCCTTTTTTTATTTATTTTTAAATAAAAAAAATATATTTATTTTATATATTTTTATTTTTTATTAAAGGGCCAATTTTTTTTAAATATATTTTTATTTTTTATTAAAGGGCCAATTTTTTTTAGGGGTCCTCAGGGACCCGGAGGCCCCCAGGTGACAACCCCCTTTTTTAATTTATTTTTAAATAAAAATATATAGTTATTTTATATATTTTTATTTTATTTTTTATTAAAGGGCCAATTTTTTTTTAGAGGTCTGGAGGTCCCCAGGGGCCCGTTGTTCCCCAGGGCCCCAGATGACAACCCCCCTTTTTTTATAATTTTTTTTATATTTTTTTTAATATATTTTTTTGATTTTTTATTAAAGGGTCCAGAGGTCCCCGGATGGCAACCCCCTTTTTAAAAAAATATATATATTTTTTATTTCTTTTTTTCTTTTTATTAAAGGGCCCAGAGGTCCCCAGGGCCCTGGGTGGCTACACCCCTTTATATATATATATATATATTTTTCTTTATTAAATCTTTTTTTTGTAAAGGGCCTCCCGCTTCTAAATTCGCGGCAGCCCTGCCCCCCCGCATCTCAATTTAAGGGGGCAGCACCCCCTCGTGCTCTGTTCCAGGGGGCCCATGCCTGAAGCTGTGTAAGGGGCCCCATAATACCCGATGGCGGCCCCGCCGCCCGTTAAGCCCCTGTGCTGCCCACAAATCAGGCTGAAAATCATCAGCGGCACGCAGCCAGGTGACAGTACTGCTTCCCTTCCCAGTGTTTTAAAATGTACAGCACCCCTGGCTTCCCTTTAGACGTGCGCTTCTCGCTTCCTGCCACTGGGTGCTGCTTGTATATAAAAGTGAATTAGAATGTGATTTTATAACATCCCCAGTTTGCTCTTCCCGAGGCTGACTTCTTCATGTCCTGCTCCTCAAGGTATGTCACCGTTTGCTATATTGTAAATACAAGTTTTCTGTAGAGTGTGCCCAAAGTCTTTATAATATTTGATGATTCACTGCAGGCCTGGTCAGTGTTTTAAAAAGTTCCTGTATTTTACACATGGCATGGCATGGGGTCACAGCACCATCTGTCCATTCTGCTTTAGCACCATGGGACCCCAGGCCATGCCATGTGTAAAATACAGGAACTCTTTAAGTCACAGAGCAGCCCTGCAGTCCAGGCTGAGTGAGGCCTCAGAGCACATGGCATTACTGTCTGTATTTAACTGCTTGATGGGCTTATTTTGGGCCTGGCTGGTTCACATGTATGTGTTTTGGCGGCCCACATTTGCGCAGGCACAGCAGCCCATTCATTTGATGCCTCATGTAATAGGCTGAGCACACGGCACACCTATGCCCATCAAGCAATGAAATACAGCACTGTCTGTCCATTCTGCTGTCTGCTGTGACTTATCTGCAGTTCCCGCACTGTCAAACTTGCTCCATTTTTAGACGTTTAGGTCACGCTTTTAAAAACACAGTGCGTTTGTGTGTGCAAGAACTGCAGGTAAGTAGCATGGTGCAAAAGTAGAATGGATTTCAAGGCAACTGTATTTTTAAAATGCTGAATGCACCTTTTTTCTGCAGGAAACAAAGGCATGGCAGCCCATTCAAATCAATGCTGTGCCTGCACAAATGAGGGCCGCCAAAACACATACATGTGAACCAGCCAGGCCCAAAATAAGCTGAAGGGGGGTCCAAAAAAAATGTTTGCCCAGGGCCCAAACCATATTAAAGACGGCCCTGGCTCCTTCCTACGCGTTTCGTCACAACTGACGTCGTTCTGGGGCACGGGCGGCGTGCTGACTAACCACCTCAAAAAAAAATCTACATGCCACACAGTACCGCCCTATTCTAAGCTTCGAGTGTTACGTCTTCAATATCCGCCATGTCGGAACAGGGCAAATGACCCACATCCCACGGCTTTAGTTCACCGTATTACCGGAGTGACCTTATGAAAGAAATGAGTGGCTGGATTCAAGCTAAAATTGCCATGTAAATATGAAAAAAATTAAATATGCATGGCTTCATTCCAAAAGCCGACAACCGGAATGATTATACAGATTGCAGGTAAGTGCAATTTGCGGTTTCTATCAACAAGAGCGGACCTTTCATTGCATTGCAAAAATTACATGCCAAATGTAATGGAGTGGTTTAAGCGGAAGTTCGCGTGCCCCAGGACGATGTCAGTTGTGACGAAATGCGTAGGGAGAGTAGAGATTTTTTTAGAACCCGAAAAATGATCGTGTGTACGCGGCATAAGATTTTTCTTTTCACTTGTTATATATGGACTTATTTATGTGACATATTTAAGGTATCATTCAGGACTAATGGTAATCAGAGCAACTTATTTTTTTTGAATTTTACTTGGTATTGTGTGTGTCTCACATGAAGTTGCAGCGTAGTTATGCTGCGTACACACGATCGGATTTTCCGTCGGAAAAACCTTGGATGGTTTTTCAGACAGAATTCCACTCAAGCTTGGCTTGCCTACACACGGTCACACAAAAGTTCTCTGAACTTTCGACCGCCAAGAACGTGGTGACCATACAACACTACGACAAGCCGAGAAAATTAAGTTCAGTCAAATTGTTTTCCGAGCATGCGTCAAATTTTTCCGTCGGAAAATTTGAGAACCAGCTCTCAATCTTTTGTTGGCGAAAAATTCCGACAGCAAAACGTCCGATGGAGACTACACACGGTTGGAATTTCAGACCAAAATCTCACATCGGACTTTTCTTGTCAGAATTTCCGATCGCGTGTACACGGCCTTAATTTATTTCCATAAGGTGTTCTTTAGGGTTGAGGTCAGTTACCGATGGATGAGAAAACCTGGCTCACAATAGGTGCCCCAACCCATCCCCAAGGTGTTCAGTAGGGTTGAGGTTAGGTACCGATGATGGATGAGAAAACCTGGCTCACAATAGGTGCCCCAACCCATCCCCAAGGTGTTCAGTAGGGTTGAGGTTAGGTACCGATGATGGATGAGAAAACCTGGCTCACAATAGGTGCCCCAATCGATCTCCAAGGTGATTAGTAGTGTTGAGGTCAGGTACTGATGTTGGAGGAGAAGACTTGTCTCATAATTGGTGACACAACCCATCCCCAAGGTGTTCAATCTCCTGTTGGGTAGCATTCCTCTAACTTCCTGTCCTGATGATATAACAAAGTGATAGGGATTCTCCTTAATGGAGGAGGTTCTGACCCTTCTCTCTACCTAGTGACATCCGACACACCCGGAGATGAGATGTCCTATGTGAGTGCCACTGTGGTGGGGACATTAGAGTGTAAGCTCCTTAGGTCCAGAGACTGATGTGACTGGCTCAGTGTTCTCTGTACAGCACTGCGGTATATGTCAGAGCTATATAAATATATAATAGTGTGTTAGTGGTAACCATTGGAAAAGTTTATGGAGGTTCCAAAAAAAATAATAATAATTTGAGCAAAATTTTACTGGTGTTTGTACGGCGTGAAAAGCGATGCGTAAATTGTCAGTGTTGCATAAATTCCGGTGGTAATGAGCAATAAAATCAGATTAAATCTATAATCAATCAATCAATCAATCAATCGTATTCCAATACACATGACCAAATTTATCTCAGTTAGCTGACTACCAACTGATTGGCTCTTCCTATGACATCATGGAGCCCCTCTGCCCCCATCACCCTATGACACTATGGAGCCCCTCTGCCCCCATCACCCTATGGAACCCCTTTGTCCCCATCACCCTATGACACTATGGAGCCCCCCTGCCCCCTATGACACTATGGAGCCCCTCTGCCCCCATCACCCTATGACATCATGGAGCCCCTCTGCCCCCATCACCCTATGACACTATGGAGCCCCTCTGCCCCCATCACCCTATGACACTACGGAGCCCCTCTGCTCCCATCACCCTATGACATCATGGAGCCCCTCTGCCCCCATCACCCTATGACACTATGGAGCCCCTCTGCCCCCATCACCCTATGACACTATGGAGCCCCTCTGCCCCCATCACTCTATGACACTACGGAGCCCCTCTGCCCCCATCCCCTGACACTACGGAGCCCCTCTGCCCCCATCACCCTATGACACTATGGAGCCCCTCTGCCCCCATCACCCTATGACACTACGGAGCCCCTCTGCCCCCATCACCCTATGACACTATGGAGCCCCTCTGCCCCCATCACCCTATGACACTATGGAGCCCCTCTGCCCCCATCACCCTATGACACTATGGAGCCCCTCTGCCCCCATCACCCTATGACACTATGGAGCCCCTCTGCCCCCATCACCCTATGACACTACGGAGCCCCTCTGCCCCCATCACCCTGACACTATGGAGCCCCTCTGCCCCCATCACCCTATGACACTATGGAGCCCCTCTGCCCCCATCACCCTATGACACTATGGAGCCCCTCTGCCCCCATCACCCTATGACACTATGGAGCCCCTCTGCCCCCATCACCCTATGCCCCTCTTCCCCCATCACACTGACATACGGAGCCCCTCTGCCCCCATCACCCTATGACACTATGGAGCCCCTCTGCCCCCATCACCCTATGACACTATGGAGCCCCTCTGCCCCCATCACCTATGACACTACGGAGCCCCTTCCCCCATCACCCTATGACACTACGGAGCCCCTCTGCCCCCATCACCCTATGACACTATGGAGCCCCTCTGCCCCCATCACTATGACCTAGCCCCTCTGCCCCCATCACACTGACACATGGAGCCCCTCTGCCCCCATCACCCTATGCCCCCATCACATGACATGGAGCCCCTCTGCCCCCATCACCCTATGACACTATGGAGCCCCTCTGCCCCCATCACCCTATGACACTACGGAGCCCCTCTGCCCCCATCACCCTATGACACTATGGAGCCCCTCTGCCCCCATCACCCTATGACACTACGGAGCCCCTCTGCCCCCATCACCCTATGACACTACGGAGCCCCTCTGCCCCCATCACCCTATGACACTACGGAGCCCCTCTGCCCCCATCACCCTATGACACTACGGAGCCCCTCTGCCCCCATCACCCTATGACACTACGGAGCCCCTCTGCCCCCATCACCCTATGACACTATGGAGCCCCTCTGCCCCCATCACCCTATGACACTACAGAGCCCCTCTGCCCCCATCACTATGACCTAGCCCCTCTGACACTATGACACTACAGAGCCCCTCTGCCCCCATCACTATGACCTACGGAGCCCCTCTGACACTATGGAGCCCCTCTGCCCCCATCACTATGACCTACGGAGCCCCTCTGACACTATGGAGCCCCTCTGCCCCCATCACTCTATGACACTACGGAGTCCCTCTGCCCCCATCACCCTATGACACTACGGAGCCCCTCTTGCCCCCATCACCCTATGACACTACGGAGCCCCTCTGCCCCCATCACCCTATGACACTATGGAGCCCCTCTGCCCCTGATCACCCACCAACCTGTCTCCTGTGTCTCCTCTTGCCCTGGCAGTCCTCTGGATTGTGATGATGTGGAGGAAGCAGCGAAGGATTTATCTCAGCCACAGTGACAGGAGGAGGAGGAGGAGAGAGGAGCCTGTAATCCGGCCTGCATTCCTCTGTACAGCCCCACACCCGGCACACCCAATACACACACACACACACCGGAGGGTGACGGGAGGGGACACCCAAGGGTTAACCATGGAGGATCACTATGTACACCTCACACCTCCGGAGTGTCGCCATGGGACGTTCCCCGTCCTGGATTTCCTCATCCAGGGGAAAGCGATCACTACACCAAGACTGCGATCAAAAGAACTGACACTCTAAAAATGAAGACTAAAAAGAGACAAAGGTGACTGTGATGGGAACAGTAGAGTGTAAGCTCCTCAGGTACAGAGACTGATGTGACTGGCTCAGTGTTCTCTGTACAGCGCCGTGGTATATGTCAGAGCTATATACATGTATAATAATAGTAATAATAGTGTGTGACTATGGGGGGGACATTAGAGTGTAAGCTCCTCTGGTACAGCGGCCAATAAAATGAAACATTCAAAGTTCTCTGTACAGCACGGTGGTATATGTCTTATTTAAATGTTCATGTGAACGCCCAGAGCCGGGTTGGAGTGCGATATAGGATCTTGTACAAAAATAAAAATAAACAAGCATACTTCCTCTGAACTCTCTATCCTGGCAATCAATATATCCATATACCGTACACTGCCTGAGGTGGGGGGGGCGCCGGAGCAAAAAGTTCGGAGTCGTTCGGAAATATTTTGTTCCCGAGTCCAGCCGAGCTGTCCTCGGGCCTTTCCGAGTGTCTCTGAGGCTCACCAGCGCCCCCCCCCCACCTCTGGCCACATGCGGTATTGCATGCCATTGAAGTCAATGAGGAACAAATTATTTTAGTTTCCATTGACTTCTATGGGGAAACTCGCTTTGATATGCGAGTGCTTTGGATTACGAGCATTCTCCTGGAACGGATAATACTCATAATCCAAGGTTCCACTGTAGAAGGAAAAAGTAAAGCCATTCTTTAGGGTGGCCACCTCTCACCTTGCAGTGTGACAGCATCCAAAAAAATCTACTTATGGGAATCAGGACCTCCTTCCTCCTGCTGGTGATCCCTCTAGTGATATAAAGATCTATATAGAGGGATCAGGACCCCCTTCCTCCTGCTGGTGACCCCTCTAGTGATATAAAGATCTATATAGAGCAATCAGGACCTCCTTCCTCCTGCTGGTGACCCCTCTAGTGATATAAAGATCTATATAGAGGGATCAGGACCCCCTTCCTCCTGCTGGTGACCCCTCTAGTGATATAAAGATCTATATAGAGCAATCAGGACCTCCTTCCTCCTGCTGGTGACCCCTCTAGTGATATAAAGATCTATATAGAGGAATCAGGACCTCCTTCCTCCTGCTGGTGATCCCTCTAGTGATATAAAGATCTATATAGAGGGATCAGGACCTCCTTCCTCCTGCTGGTGATCTAGTGATATAAAGATATAGAGGGATCAGGACCTCCTTCCTCCAGCTGGTGATCCCTCTAGTGATATAAAGATCTATATAGAGGGATCAGGACCTCCTTCCTCCTGCTGGTGATCCCTCTAGTGATATAAAGATCTATATATCAGGAGATCTATATAGAGGGATCAGGACCTCCTTCCTCCTGCTGGTGATCCCTCTAGTGATATAAAGATCTATATAGAGGGATCAGGACCCCCTTCCTCCTGCTGGTGAGTGATAGATCTATATAGAGGAATCAGGACCTCCTTCCTCCTGCTGGTGACCCCTCTAGTGATATAAAGATCTATATAGAGGAATCAGGACCTCCTTCCTCCTGCTGGTGACCCCTCTAGTGATATAAAGATCTATATAGAGGAATCAGGACCTCCTTCCTCCTGCTGGTGATCCCTCTAGTGATATAAAGATCTATATAGAGGGATCAGGACCCCCTTCCTCCTGCTGGTGACCCCTCTAGTGATAGAAAGATCTATATAGAGGAATCAGGACCTCCTTCCTCCTGCTGGTGACCCCTCTAGTGATATAAAGATCTATATAGAGGAATCAGGACCTCCTTCCTCCTGCTGGTGACCCCTCTAGTGATATAAAGATCTATATAGAGGGATCAGGACCTCCTTCCTCCTGCTGGTGACCCCTCTAGTGATATAAAGATCTATATAGAGCAATCAGGACCTCCTTCCTCCTGCTGGTGACCCCTCTAGTGATAGAAAGATCTATATAGAGGAATCAGGACCCCCTTCCTCCTGCTGGTGACCCCTCTAGTGATATAAAGATCTATATAGAGGAATCAGGACCCCCTTCCTCCTGCTGGTGACCCCTCTAGTGATATAAAGATCTATATAGAGGAATCAGGACCTCCTTCCTCCTGCTGGTGACCCCTCTAGTGATATAAAGATCTATATAGAGGAATCAGGACCCCCTTCCTCCTGCTGGTGACCCCTCTAAAGATCTATAGAGGGATCAGGACCTCCTGCTGGTCCTCTCTAGTGAGATCTATATAGAGGGATCAGGACCTCCTTCCTCCTGCTGGTGATCCCTCTAGTGATATAAAGATCTATATAGAGGAATCAGGACCCCCTTCCTCCTGCTGGTGACCCCTCAGGACCCCCTTCCTCCTGCTGGTGATCCCTCTAGTGATATAAAGATCTATATATCAGGACCTCCTTCCTCCTGCTGGTGATCTAGTGATAGAAAGATCTATATAGAGGAATCAGGACCCCTTCCTCCTGCTGGTGATCCCTCTAGTGATATAAAGATCTATATAGAGGGATCAGGACCCCTTCCTCCTGCTGGTGACCCCTCTAAAGATCTATATAGAGGGATCAGGACCTCCTGCTGGTCCCTCTAGTGATATGATCTATATAGAGGGATCAGGAAGACCCCTCTAGTGATATAAAGATCTATATAGAGGAATCAGGACCCCCTTCCTCCTGCTGGTGACCCCTCTAGTGATAGAAAGATCTATATAGAGGAATCAGGACCCCCTTCCTCCTGCTGGTGACCCCTCTAGTGATATAAAGATCTATATAGAGGATCAGGACCTCCTTCCTCCTGCTGGTGACCCCTCTAGTGATATAAAGATCTATATAGAGGGATCAGGACCCCCTTCCTCCTGCTGGTGATCCCTCTAGTGATATAAAGATCTATATAGAGGGATCAGGACCCCTTCCTCCTGCCGGTGACCCCTCTAGTGATATAAAGATCTATATAGAGGAATCAGGACCCCCTTCCTCCTGCTGGTGACCCCTCTAGTCATTCATGGTTGCCAAAAAAAGGAACATATTGGTCGGGTGGACAGCAGAAGGCCAATTGTTGGGTTGTCCTCCAATGGCCAGGGACAGATAAGAATCTCTCTACAGCCATCATAAAGAAGGTGGATGGAGGACATGCTGAGGTTGGTAGTTCTTTGGACTTGGATATACTTTAAAGCACGCATTGAGAATTGGGGCGTTCACTTCTAGATGCCACATGAAATGATTTCTGATCTGTGGCCAAGAACAAGGGAGAGCCCGAGGGTTGTCCGCCTATAATCTGCAGCACCTAAATATAGAGCAAAGCCGATTAGAAGGCAGAAGATGAGGGAAGAGCCGGGAGGGCGGCCACCGGCACCGCGCATTACAGCCAGATCACCGAGACTTCTCCCAGATGTCGGGCCGTCCTTTGCCGGGGACACAGAAGAAGCATTACAGGGGCACTCTGGGGACAACTCCACCGCAATCCATCCAACCGGGATCAGCGGCACCGGAATGTGATGGGTGCAATGTGTGGATTACGTTCATCTCCCGGTACAACAAACCTTTGCTCATTCACTAGAGCAGGGGTGTCGCACTCAAATTCATCAGGGGGCCGCATCTGCAGTTTGGTTTTATCTGCACTCCACCATAGTAGAGTAGCACAGAGTTCAGGAGCGCGCTGCCTAGGGAGCGCAGGGTTCAGGAGCACGCTGCCTAGGGAGCGCAGGGTTCAGGAGCATGCTGCGTAGGGAGCGCAGGGTTCAGGAGCACGCTGCCTAGGGAGCGCAGGGTTCAGGGGCAGCGCAGGGTTCAGGAGCATAGGGAGCGCAGGGTTCAGGAGCATGTAGCGCAGGGTTCAGGAGCACGCTGCGCAGGGTTCAGGAGCAGTGCAGGGTTCAGCGCAGGGTTCAGGAGCATGCTGCGTAGGGTAGCGCAGGGTTCAGGAGCACGCTGCCTAAGCAGTGCAGGGTTCAGGAGCACGCTGCATAAGGAGCGCAGGGTTCAGGAGCGCGCTGTGTAGGGAGTGCAGGGTTTAGGAGCGTGCTGTGTAGGGAGCGCAGGGTTTAGGAGCGCGCTGCATAAGAAGTGCAGTGTTCAGGAGCATGCTGCGTAAAAAGCGCGCTGTGTAGGGAGCGCAGAATTCAGGAGCGCGCTGCATAGGGAGCGCAGAATTCAGGAGCGCGCTGCATAGGGAGCGCAGAATTCAGGAGCGCGCTGCGTAGGGAGCGCAGGGTTCAGAAGTATGCTATGCACAGAATGAAACAACAGATTTTCACCCCTCCTCCTGGGCTCTGCATTTTGATTTTAAATTGTGGCTCTATTTTTGTTAATAGCGCAAAAAATAAAAACCGCAGAGGTGATCAAATACCACCAAAATAAAGCTCTATTTATGGGGAAAAAAGGACGCCAATTTTGTTTGGGAGCCACGTCGCACGACCGCGCAATTGTCAGGTAAAGCGACGCAGTGCCGAATCGCAAAAAGGGGCCCGGTCCTTTAGCTGCATAATGGTCCGGGGCTGAAGTGGTTAAAGTCTAAACCTTTTTCTGACACTTGTTTCTCAAGTTAAAAATCAATATTTTTAATAGAAAATTACTTGGAACCCCCACACCTTTTATATAATTTAGCAGAGACCCTAGAGAATAAAATGGCAATTGCTGCAATATTTTATGTCACACTGCATTAGCCCAGTGGTCTTTCAAACGCATATTTTTTGGGGAAAAAATACACTTCAATGAGTAAAAAACAAACAAAAAACGAAACAGTAAAGCAGGACTTTACAAATTTGCTTGGAATTTAGGAGCCAGCTAAAATAGGAGCCAGAAAACGCGCCCCGTCCCACGGAGCTCGCGTGCAGAAGCGAACGCATACGTGAGCCGCGCCCGCATATGAAACGGTGTTCAAACCACACATGCGAGGTATCGCCGCGATCGTTAGAGCGAGAGTAATAATTCTAGGCCTCCTCTGTAACTCAAAAGATGCAACCTGTAAAAAAAATGTCATCGTCGCCTATGGAGATTATAAAGGATAAAAGTTTGTCGCCATTCAACGAGCGGGCGCAACTTTGAAGCGTGACGTGTTGGGTATCAATTTACTCGGTGTATTTTTTTTAATTAAAAAAAGTGTATTTTCCCCCCCAAAAAAGTGCGCTTGTAAGACCGCTGCGCAAATACGGTGTGACAGAAAGTATTGCAACGACCGCCATTTTATTCTCTAGGGTAGGGGTCTCCAAACTTTTCAAACAAAGGGCCACTTCAGTGTCCTTCAAACTTTAGAAAGGGCCGGATTGTGGCCGGTGGGTGCAGAAAATGTCCCGGACTCAGCACCAGTAAGAATAAATGTGGCCTTAGGGTTTGTGGTCAGTAGAAGGAGGAGTAGGGCCCCTATCAGTAGGAGAAATAGTATCCCATCTTTGACATCAGTAGAAGAAATAGTGCCCCCTTGTTGGTGTCAGTGGAAGGAATAGTGCATCATATCAGGTGGAGGAATAGTGCCCCAAGGGCCGCATAAAGGCTAACAAAGGGCCACATCTGGCCCTCGGGCCGCAGTTTGGAGACCCCTGCTCTAGGGTGTTGAAACAAAAATATATATAATGTTTGTGGGTTCTAAGTAAAGGGAAGGAGGTGGGTGGGCAGTGAAAAACCAGGCAGGGGAAGCTCCATTAGCATTGCTGGTTGTCTTGTCATACCAACGGCCACCACAAGAGGGCGACAGAGAAGCATAGGATTGCAGAGAAGGCCGCAAGGCCGCGGCCTTAATTACTGGCCGGCGTGGCCCAACGCGATCGCGCCGCCGTAGTGGGGGGGTTAATGCGCATGGAGAGACAGGATACCCCAACTGTGCCGCCCCAGGCCGCTTATTCTAGTCGCAATTGCGACCTGGCGCCCGGGTTTGTCGAACCCTGCAGTAAAGTCAGCCCAATTTTTTTTTTTTTGTTTTTAATGTGAAAGATGATGTTACGCCGCGAGAATCGTGACCTTCATTCTAAGCCAAAAAAAATTGTGATTCTAATTTTAACCGGAATCGTGCAGCTGTAATGCATGGGAAGGCTAGGCGGGTTTGGGTTGTACACAAGTCAGTTGTGTACAACCAGCCTGTCGGGTTTTTGCCAATCAGTGTCACTGGCTGTAGCCAACAACACCGATCACAGTATTCTGACGGCGGGGAAGGCTTCCCGATGTCAGAATACAATGCCACAGTACTGGCCACACTGCATCCTGGTGTTTGTAGTGTGGAGGCCGAGGCCGGGGGTGCAGCACGTCAGGGGACAAATGGAGCTCTCCTTGGCCAGGCGAGGGGACGGAACAGAGCCGAGCACTCTGCTGGTGGGCACTGACATTATTAATGACATTCTTGAGCTGTACTGTGGGCATTGAGGAGCTGTACTGTGGGCACCGAGGAGCCGTACTGTGGGCACCGAGGAGCCGTACTGAGGGGACCGAGGAGCCGTACTGAGGGGACCGAGGAGCCGTACTGTGGGCACCGAGGAGCCGTACTGTGGGCACCGAGGAGCCGTACTGTGGGCACCGAGGAGCTGTACTGAGGGGACCGAGGAGCCGTACTGTGGGCACCAAGGAGCTGTACTGTGGGCACCGAGGAGCTGTACTGTGGGCACCGAGGAGCCGTACTGAGGGGACCGAGGAGCTGTACTGTGGGCACCGAGGAGCCGTACTGTGGGCACCAAGGAGCCGTACTGTGGGCACCAAGGAGCCGTACTGTGGGCACCGAGGAGCTGTACTGTGGGCACCGAGGAGCCGTACTGTGGGCACCGAGGAGCCGTACTGTGGGCACCGAGGAGCCGTACTGTGGGCACCAAGGAGCTGTACTGTGGGCACCGAGGAGCCGTACTGTGGGCACCAAGCAGCCGTACTGTGGGCACCAAGCAGCCGTACTGTGGGCACCGAGGAGCTGTACTGTGGGCACCGAGGAGCCTTAATGTGGGCACAGAGGAGCTGTACTGTGGGCACCGAGGAGCTTTACTGGTGGGCAATTATGTACTGGTGTACTGTACTGTACTGTACTGGTGGGCACTGATGTGATGCACTGGTTAGCATTAGTGAGATGCACTGGTAAGGTGGCACTGATGGACACTGATAGGCTGCACTGATAAGGTGGCACTGTGGGCTGCACTGGTGGGCACTAATGGACACCGATAGGCTGCACTGGTGGGCACTAATGGATATTGATAGGCTGCATTGATGGGCACTGATGGACTGCACCGGAGGGCACTGATGGGGCACTGATAGGCTGCACCGATGGACACTGACAGGCTGAACTGGTGGGCACTAATAGGCTGCACACCACCTCTCCACCCAAAACAATAACCTCCTCCCCACTCTAGATTTGCTGAGATGAAGGGAAAAAAAAAATTGTCCGCATAAATCGGCAACAAATATCGGCATCGGCCAGAGAAAAACCCATATCTGTCGACCTCTATATAGAACCAAAACAGAAAGGTATATTGAAAAATGTCATTAGCATATTGATAAGGGCCCCCCCCCCCTTATCAATATGCTAATGACATTTTCAGGGGAGAAAAATACAGTGGAACCTCAGATTACCAACATAATCCGTTCCAGGAGAATGCACGTAATCCAAACCACTTGCATATCAAAGCGAGTTTTCACATAGAAGTCAATGGAAACGAAAATAATTAGTTCCGCATTGACTTCTATGGCTTGCAATACCGCATGTGGCCAGAACTTGGGGGGGGGGGGGCGCTGGAGAGCATTGGAAATACTTGGGACAGCGCAGCTGAACTCAGAAACGGAAACCCTCGGGAACCAAGTTTTTCCAAATATTTTTTCGAGCGGCTTCGCTTGGCTCCAGCGCCCCCCCCGGTCCTCTGGCCGAATGCGGTACTACACACCTTGAATCCTGCTAGTCTTGCGAGACAACACTCCCAATCAGAGTCAGGATTTTAGGGGAAAAAAAAAAAAGCTTGTATTGCGAAAAACTCTCGTTAACCGCGTTACTCGCAACCCGAGTTTTCACTGAACATGACAATTAAACTTCAGTTTCGGAAATAAAGTGGAAAAAAAAAAAAACAGTCCCCCGTGCTTCCCTCTTAGACTCATTTGTGGCGCATGACGGGCTCTCTTGGTTATTAAGTTCCATTTTACGACAAAAACAGAACAATTTCCACGTAATGGGAGGAAGGCGCCTCATGTGAGCGCCAGGAAGACACATTAAGGGCTTATTAGTAACGTTGTGCGGAGCATAAAAGTGGCGATTCACAATGAAGTCTCTCATTTTACTCCTTTCAATCCCTCCGGGGAATGAATAACCTTCGTCCCAACAAAAGTTCCAAAAAAAAAAAAAAAAAAACAGCAGAAAGTTTTAAAATTAGAAAATTGCAACACCGCCCACCGCTTTCCAGACATCCCTCAGACTGCGAAGAGTACAACCCGTTCACATTGAAGAGGTTACACAACGAGAGAGAGTTCAATGGAGGCCAACCAAGTCCACAAGAGGCAATGGAGGAATGATGAACTGAAGGAGATCTATATAGAGGGATCAGGACCTCCTTCCTCCTGCTGGTGACCCCTCTAGTGATATAAAGATCTACATTGCAGAAAATAAGTATTTGAACACCCTGCTATTTTGCAAGTTCTCCCACTTGGAAATCATGGAGGGGTCTGAAATTGTCATCGTAGGTGCATGTCCACTGTGAGAGACATAATCAAAAAAAAAATTCCAGAAATCACAATGTATGATTTTTTAACTATTTATTTGTATGATACAGCTGCAAAGAAGTATTTGAACACCTGAGAAAATCAATGTTAATATTTGGTACAGTAGCCTTTGTTTGCAATTACAGAGGTCAAACGTTTCTTGTAGTTTTTCACCAGGTTTGCACACACTGGAGGAGGGATTTTGGCCCACTCCTCCACACAGATCTTCTCTAGATCAGTCAGGTTTCTGGGCTGTCGCTGAGAAACACGGAGTTTGAGCTCCCTCCAAAGATTCTCTATTGGGTTTAGGTCTGGAGACTGGCTAGGCCACGCCAGAACCTTGATATGCTTCTTACAGAGCCACTCCTTGGTTATCCTGGCTGTGTGCTTCGGGTCATTGTCATGTTGGAAGACCCAGCCTCGACCCATCTTCAAAGCTCTAACTGAGGGAAGGAGGTTGTTGCCCAAAATCTCGCAATACATGGCCCCGGTCATCCTCTCCTTAATACAGTGCAGTCGCCCTGTCCCATGTGCAGAAAAACACCCCCAAAGCATGATGCTACCACCCCCATGCTTCACAGTAGGGATGGTGTTCTTGGGATGGTACTCATCATTCTTCTTCCTCCAAACACGGTTAGTGGAATTATGACCAAAAAGTTCTATTTTGGTCTCATCTGACCACATGACTTTCTCCCATGACTCCTCTGGATCATCCAAATGGTCATTGGCAAACTTAAGACGGGCCTTGACATGTGCTGGTTCAAGCAGGGGAACCTTCCGTGCCATGCATGATTTCAAACCATGACGTCTTAGTGTATTACCAACAGTAACCTTGGAAACGGTGGTCCCAGCTCTTTTCAGGTCATTGACCAGCTCCTCCCGTGTAGTCCTGGGCTGATTTCTCACCTTTCTTAGGATCATTGAGACCCAACGAGGTGAGATTTTGCATGGAGCCCCAGTCCGAGGGAGATTGACAGTCATGTTTAGCTTCTTCCATTTTCTAATGATTGCTCCAACAGTGGACCTTTTTTCACCAAGCTGCTTGGCAATTTCCCCGTAGCCCTTTCCAGCCTTGTGGAGGTGTACAATTTTGTCTCTTGTGTCTTTGGACAGCTCTTTGGTCTTGGCCATGTTAGTAGTTGGATTCTTACTGATTGTATGGGGTGGACAGGTGTCTTTATGCAGCTAATGACCTCAAACAGGTGCATCTAATTTAGGATAATAAATGGAGTGGAGGTGGACATTTTAAAGGCAGACTAACAGGTCTTTGAGGGTCAGAATTCTAGCTGATAGACAGGTGTTCAAATACTTCTTTGCAGCTGTATCATACAAATAAATAGTTAAAAAATCATAAATTGTGATTTCTGGAATTTTTTTTTTTTTGATTATGTCTCTCACAGTGGACATGCACCTACGATGACAATTTCAGACCCCTCCATGATTTCCAAGTGGGAGAACTTGCAAAATAGCAGGGTGTTCAAATACTTATTTTCCGCACTGTATATAGAGGGATCAGGACCCCCTTCCTCCTGCTGGTGACCCCTCTAGTGATATAAAGATCTATATAGAGGAATCAGGACCTCCTTCCTCCTGCTGGTGACCCCTCTAGTGATATAAAGATCTATATAGAGGAATCAGGACCTCCTTCCTCCTGCTGGTGACCCCTCTAGTGATATAAAGTTCTATATAGAAGAATCAGGACCTCCTTCCTCCTGCTGGTGACCCCTCTAGTGATATAAAGATCTATTTAGAGGGATCAGGACCTCCTTCCTCCTGCTGGAGACCCCTCTAGTGATATAAAGATCTATATAGAGGGATTAGGACCCCCTTCCTCCTGCTGGTGACCTCTCTAGTGATATAAAGATCTATATAGAGGGATCAGGACCTCCTTCCCCCTGCTGGTGACCCCTCTAGTGATATAAAGATCTATATAGAGGAATCAGGACCCCCTTCCTCCTGCTGGTGACCCCTCTAGTGATATAAAGATCTATATAGAGGGATCAGGACCCCCTTCCTCCTGCTGGTGACCCCTCTAGTGATATAAAGATCTATATAGAGGGATCAGGACCTCCTTCCTCCTGCTGCTGGTGCCCCCCCACCTCTGGCCACATGCGGTATTGCATGCAATAGAAGTCAATGCAGAACTAATTATCTTTATTTGCATTGACTTCTATGGGGAAACTCGCTTTGATATGCGAGTGCTTTGGATTACAAGCATTCTCCTTATGTTCATAATCCGAGGTTCCACTGTACAGTGATAAAGAGTTATCAGCACGTTGCATACACAATATAGAGCCTGTGATTGCATATTTGTGATGAATAAATGGCTCTATACTGAGCATGTGATTGGCCGATGACACTCTACCATTGCAGAACCCATCCTACTTCTACTGGAAACCCATTCGGAAAAAACGGCACTTCCCCCCATTGTATTGCTATATAACTACAGTGCTGAGATATGGGGGTTTGTCTTGGTAAAAATAAAAGTTTTCTTCGCTCTGGATACGGGAAGCGTGCGTCTATTTTTACCTCCATCAACAAACACTCCATCCAAGGTTTATATACAATATACGGCTTCCAGGATAAAATGTTACACCATACGGCAGCTGTGTACCCGTAACTCTATTCCCGTGTCTGGGCCACGACTGTAAACATATGGGAACGGCGTGTGCAACAATGGATGCCGCATTGTGCAACTGTCATAACAGCCGGAGAACGCTAAAAATAAAGGGGCACCATAAGGGTTCGTTCTCACCAGGTGCCGTTCTCAACCAGGGTTCCTCCAGAGGTCTCTAGGGGTTCCTATGACCTCCCACCTGATGGTGACACCATAGAATCGGGGCCAATGGCACCTGGCAGAGGTAGCTGTAGGGCACCGAGGATTATTTTAGCTGTCTGTACAAAGGGCAATCTTTCCATTGGCTGCAAAATGACTTGGTTTCAGCTGGGGTGTCCTGAGAACTAAAAATGATCTCAAGGGTTCCTCTGGCCTGCAGTTTACCCCCTCCTGATCTTCATTCTGACATGCAGCTTACCCCCTTCTGTCCTCCAGTTGACCCCCTCCTGACCTGCAGATGGCCTCCTCCTGTCCCCCAGTTGACCTGCAAACGGCCTCTTTCTGTCCTCCAGTTGACCCCTCCTGACCTGCAAATAGCCTCCTATCCTCTAGTTGACCCCCTCCTGACCTTTCCTCTCCTCTCACTTCCCTCTCTCTCTCCTCTCGCTTCTTTCTCTCTGTTCTCCCTCACTCTCTATCTCCTCTCCCTTCTTTCCCTTCCTTCCTTCTTTCCTTCTCTCTTCTTCTCTTTCTCCTCCTCTCCCTTCATTCTCTTCGCTTTTCCCTTCCTTCTCCCCTCTACTTTCCTTCCCCCTCTCCCTTCCTTTCCTGCCCCTCTCCCTTACCTTCACTTTCCTGCCCCTCTCCCTTACTTTCCTGCCCCTCTCCCTTACTTTCCTGCCCCTCTCCCTTACTTTCCTGCCCCTCTCTCTTCACTTTCCTGCCCCTCTCTCTTCACTTTCCTGCCCCTCTCCCTTCACTTTCCCGCCCCTCTCCCTTCACTTTCCCGCCCTTCTCCCTTCACTTTCCCGCCCCTCTCCCTTCCTTTCCTGCTCCTCTCCCTTACTTTCCTGCCCCTCTCCCTTACTTTCCTGCCCCTCTCCCTTCACTTTCCTGCCCCTCTCCCTTCACTTTCCTGCCCCTCTCCCTTCACTTTCCCTCCCCTCTCCCTTCCTTTCCCTCCCCTCTCCCTTCACTTTCCTGCCCCTCTCCCTTCCTTCCCATCCCCTTTCCCTTCCTTTCCCTCCCCTCTCCCTTCCTGCCCCTCTCTCATCACTTTCCTGCCCCTCTCCCTTCCTGCCCCTCTCCCTTACTTTCCTGCCCCTCTCCCTTCACTTTCCTGCCCCTCTCCCTTCACTTTCCTGCCCCTCTCCCTTCACTTTCCTGCCCCTCTCCCTTCACTTTCCTTCCCCTCTCCCTTCACTTTCCTTCCCCTCTCCCTTCACTTTCCTTCCCCTCTCCCTTCACTTTCCTTCCCCTCTCCCTTCACTTTCCTGCCCCTCTCTCTTCACTTAACTGCCCCTCTCCCTTCCTTTTCCTCCCCTCTCCCTTCCTGCCCCTCTCCCTTCACTTTCCTTCCCCTCTCCCTTCACTTTCCTTCCCCTCTCCCTTCACTTTCCTTCCCCTCTCCCTTCACTTTCCTGCCCCTCTCTCTTCACTTAACTGCCCCTCTCCCTTCCTTTTCCTCCCCTCTCCCTTCCTGCCCCTCTCCCTTCACTTTCCTTCCCCTCTCCCTTCACTTTCCTTTCCTTTCCTTCCCCTCCCCTCTTGTTGGACAGGCCAAGTGGATGTAAGAATGCCTTTGTTAAGAAGGCAAGATAAGAAAAAAAGAGGCTCGTCTCTGTCACAGTGCTGCACTTCTGTTTTTTTTGCCTCAAGGCCTCCTGGGATATGGGGGTCAGCAATTTCCCTGCCACACTGCGCATGCACTGCAGTTTTATATCAGGGGGCTGGCTGCAAGGACCAGGAAGAGACAGCTGCCCCTCCCCCTCCGATGACGTGAGAGGAGAAAATGGCGGCAGGGTGCTGTGATGGAGCGGCAGCATACACTTGTCACTGGACAGCTTAGAGCAAAGCCACTAGGTACAGAGCCAATCAGAACGGCTCTATACCTTGTGAATGTTGCCAGTATTTACAAACATTGTGCCCAATCACCACGGAGGAAGGGGAGTGTGGAATGTTTGCATACACAGCAGGAAGGCGAATTACAGCAGATCAAAAGGTCAGGGTGGGATGTATTTAAAATGTGTTTATTATATACCGGTATAGGTAGGTATATAGTGATTGTACAATAAGATTGTATAGTGTGTGGGGGCAGCTTTAGACTGACACCCTGTGCAATGTGGGGTACAGCCAGACCGGCTTACAGTTCTCTCACATACCGCTCCTCCCTCTCCTCTCCTTTCGCTCCTTCCTTTTCCCTCTTTTCTTCTTCTCTCTCTACCTCATCTCTCCATTCCTCTCTCTGACCCTTTCACTCCTTCCCTCCGCTCATTCCCTCTCTTCTCCATACTCTCGCTTTCTCCCCTCAGTCCCTTCCCTTTCTTCTCCTTCCTCTCCCCCCTCTTCTAGTCCTCGCTCCTCTACTCTTCCTTCTCTTCCCTCTCACTGCTCCTTCCTCTCCTTCTTTATTTTCCTTTACTCTTCCCTCTTCTCCTCTCTCAGCTCCCTTCTTTTGCAACTTCCTCTCCTCTCTTTCTGCTCCTTTCCAATTTCTTCCCTCTCTTCTCCTTCCCCTCTTCATATTTTACTCCTCTCCATTTCCTTCATTTTCCTCTCCCTTCCCTCATTTTACTCTGACTTACTTTTCCTCTCCCTCCCCTTCCTTCTCCTCTCCCTTCCTTTCCTTCTCCTCTCCCTCCCCTTCCTCCTTCTCCTCTCCCTCCCTCCTTCTCCCCTTTCCCTTCTCCTCTCCCTTCCATTCCTCCGTCTCCTCTCCCTTCCATTCCTCCGTCTCCTCTCCCTTCCCCCTTCTCCTCTCCCTTCCATTCCTCTCTCTTCCATTCCTCTGTCTAAAAGTAGATGAATGGATAGCCGCACTCCAAAACCCGGTAAGGTGGTCTTTATTAAACGAACAGCAGATACAACATAAGGTCACAGCAGCAAAAACAAGGGGACAGCCGACGCGTTTCGCACTGAATCAGTGCTTATTACGTTTGCTCAGTGCACCACCAGCACCCTCGGTATCCTGAATTAACCTGTGATCACACAGTAGTCCCACCTGGAGCGGTGACTCCTTTCTCCCTTCCATTCCTCCGTCTCATCTCCCTTCCTTCTTCTCCCTTCCCCCGTCTCCTCTCCCTTCCTCCGTCTCCTCTCCCTTCCTCCGTCTCCTCTCCCTTCCTCCGTCTCTTCTCCCTTCCTCCGTCTCTTCTCCCTTCCAGTCCTCCGTCTCCTCTCCCTTCCTTCTTCTCCCCTCCCCTTTCTCCTCTCCCTTCCTCCGTCTCCTCTCCCTTCCTCCGTCTCCTCTCCCTTCCTCCCGTCTCCTCTCCCTTCCTCCCGTCTCCTCTCCCTTCCTCCCGTCTCCTCTCCCTTCCAGTCCTCCGTCTCCTCTCCCTTCCAGTCCTCCGTCTCCTCTCCCTTCCAGTCCTCCGTCTCCTCTCCCTTCCAGTCCTCCGTCTCCTCTCCCTTCCAGTCCTCCGTCTCCTCTCCCTTCCAGTCCTCCGTCTCCTCCCCCTTCCAGTCCTCCGTCTCCTCTCCCTTCCAGTCCTCCGTCTCCTCTCCCTTCCAGTCCTCCGTCTCCTCTCCCTTCCAGTCCTCCTTCTCCTCTCCCTTCCAGTCCTCCTTCTCCTCTCCCTTCCAGTCCTCCGTCTCCTCTCCCTTCCAGTCCTCCGTCTCCTCTCCCTTCCAGTCCTCCGTCTCCTCTCCCTTCCTCCGTCTCCTCTCCCTTCTTCTCCTCTCTCTTCCCTTCCTCCTTCTCCTCTCTCTTCCCTTCCTCCTTCTCCTCTCTCTTCCCTTCCTCCTGCTCCTCTCCCTTCTTCTTCTCCTCTCTCTTCCCTTCCTCCTTCTCCTCTCTCTTCCCTTCCTCCTTCTCCTCTCTCTTCCCTTCCTCCTGCTCCTCTCCCTTCTTCTTCTTCTCCTCTCTCTTCCCTTCCTCCTTCTCCTCTCTCTTCCCTTCCTCCTTCTCCTCTCTCTTCCCTTCCTCCTGCTCCTCTCCCTTACATTCCTCCTTCTCCTCTCCCTTCCATCTCTCTCATCCTTTCCCTCTCCCCTCCTCATCTCCTCTCCCCTTCCTTCTCCCCTTTCCCTTCCCCTCTCACTTCCTTCTTTCTCCTTCTCTCCCTGTCTGATCACAGGTTCCTTATATTCTATTGGCTGAAGATCTATATAATGTTCATTGACACATACATGCATATAATGGGATGGATGTGATGTCATATAATGGGATGGATGTGATGTCATATAATGGGATGTCATATAATTGGATGGATGTGATGTCATATAATGGGATGGATGTGATGTCCTATAATGGGATGTCATATAATGGGATGGATGTGATGTCATATAATGGGATGGATGTGATGTCATATAATGGGATGCCATATAATGGGAAGTGATGTGAGGTCATGTAATATGAAGTGATGTCATATAATGGGATGTGATGTGAAGAAATGCAGTCACACAGATTGGGGAAGTGTCTCATCCAGCAGACATTATGTGATCTCAGAGCCGCCCCCCCCTCCCCCTCTCTCTCATCACACAGCTGTCTCCTCAGGAACTACAAGTCCCAGCATGCCCCGCCCATCTATAACACACACACAGGCAGAGCTGTGACGTCACGTGCCCCCATCCATAAACCGATACAATGTATTACCTGCAGCGGCAGCGGCAGAGAAGAGGCGGCTCGCAGCTCTTCCGAAGATCATCAGTGCCTGGCAGTGCGGGGCGGGACCACGTGTACAACAGGGGTACTGCCGAGGGGGCGGGGACAAGGCCGCATCTCTGCGGCTGGGGGCGGGACCAAGGTCCACACCTCCACAGCTCGGGGCGGGGCCATTTTTTTATGGTTTTATGATAGCTTTGCGGGGCTCACCTACCGCAGCCAGGGGCGGGGCGTGTTAAAAGCCGCACGGCTGGGGCGGTACTATATGTTCAGGAGGCGCGAACCTATTTAGTTGGAAGGCGGGGCTTGAACCAGACTCCACCCACCGAAGGAGGGCTTATCACCACGGCAACCCAGACGTCACCTTCTTGTCCCCGCTGTCGGAGCCATGTTTGCGGAGATTTCATCATGCGCTCCCGCGTAGGGCGGCTTCAACAAAATGGCCGACTTGGTGGAATTCAGCATCCGGAAACGGGGACGGGACACGACACGGGGGGGGGCGCAGGGTGATGACGTCATGTCGCCGTGGTGATGTCAGGTAGCTCTGGCAGAGCAGTGTGACTTTGACAACGGCGAGTATCAGGAGGTGAGACTTTTATATGATTATTAGTATCGTTCTATATACATATTAATGAAGTTACAGTCTGGTTCTCTGTCTATAGAAGAACTCATAATCCCCAACCAACCTGTAATGACTCCATGTGGAGGACTACAAGTGCCAGCATCCCCTGTCACCCCCTTTATGGAGGACTACAAGTCCCAGCATCCCCTGTCATCCCCCTTTATAGTAGACTACAAGTCCCAGCATCCCCTTTATGGAGGACTACAAGTCCCAGCATCCCCTTTATGGAGGACTACAAGTCCCAGCATCCCCTTTATGGAGGACTACAAGTCCTAGCATCCCCTGTCACCCCCCTTTATAGTAGACTACAAGTCCCAGCATCCCCTGTCACCCCCTTTATGGAGGACTACAAGTCCCAGCATCCCCTGTCATCCCCCTTTATAGTAGACTACAAGTCCTAGCATCCCATGTCACCCCCCTTTATGGAGGACTACAAGTCCTAGTATCCCCTGTCACCCCCCTTTATGGAGGACTACAAGTCCCAGCATCCCCTGTCACCCCCTTTATGGAGGACTACAAGTCCCAGCATCCCCTTTATGGAGGACTACAAGTCCCAGCATCCCCTATCACCCCCTTTATGGAGGACTACAAGTCCCAGCATCCCCTGTCACCCCCCTTTATGGAGGCCTACAAGTCCCAGCATCCCCTGTCACCCCCCTTTATGGAGGCCTACAAGTCCCAGCATCCCCTGTCACCCCCCTTTATGGAGGCCTACAAGTCCCAGCATCCCCTGTCACCCCCCTTTATGGAGGACTACAAGTCCTAGCATCCCCTGTCACCCCCCTTTATGGAGGACTACAAGTCCCAGCATCCCCTGTCACCCCCTTTATGGAGGACTACAAGTCCCAGCATCCCCTTTATGGAGGACTACAAGTCCCAGCATCGCCTGTCACCCCCTTTGTGGAGGACTACAAGTCCCAGCATCCCCTGTCACCCCCCTTTATGGAGGACTACAAGTCCCAGATCCCCCAAAGATGATTAGTTGGTTACTGCTCATCTCTTATCTCTCTTCTTTCTCAGGTGTCTCGGTGATGCGGAAGGTTCTCTCCGGGATCTGACCAATCAGCTTTGGGAATCCCCAGTCCCTGGGGTGCTATGGAGGCTCTCCGGAAGACCAGCACAGCACTGAGCACCGTTCTCTGGTAAGTGGCGAGGAGAGATCCCGGTACAGATAGATGAGAATTCTCAGAGACAATCACAGAGGGGGCCGTGGCTAACCTCTGCTTCTGAAAATGCTTTGTACCTGGCTGCCGCTGCCATGCTGACCATCTGGTTTAACATGAGCCTTTCCTATTCTCACACAAAGGGTTGTACATGTTAGAAAGGGGAGCCCAGAAAACATGGCGGAGGAGTCACATGGGTGGACGATGGGGTGGGGACTATGGAAGTGATCAGACGGCTGTACAGCAAAATGCCACCCTGATGGCAGTAAAAGGGTTAAAATGTCAGTAAACCCAAATAAAAGTTTCAGTTTTACTATAAAACTTGTCAGTAAATTGTAAATCCCGCCAGTAGGTTGGACTTCCTCATTCCTGGTGACAACTCTTTGGGGGCGGATCTTCCCCCTGCAGCGTTGCCACCGGCCTTCACATGGTCCAGTTTTGTCAACCCGCATAAATTATAACTTCCTTAAAGAGGAACTGCCGTCCGCCCACATCATTTTGTAATAAAAACATCTTTGCCATTCTGAAGCTTCCCATCCAACCACTTTGCATATTGTTTTATATATACTGTGATTTTGTACTTGCTAAATAGGCTGCAAAAATCTCCCTCCACTCCATTTTAACTGTGGGCAGCTGAAGCTGTTGCCTGTCCACTTCCTGAATTTACACAGAGGCACGCCTCCAGCTTTGCAGCTCTCACTGGCCCTCTTATGACTCACCCCCCCCCCCCCCTCCTGGCAAACTCTCAGGAGAGAGAGAGAGCTGTGCATGATGTCATAAGCCTAGGCTTTTTACCAGACAAGAAACAGGAAGTGGGCTGTATGAGGAAACAGGAAGTGGGCTGTATGAGGAAACAGGAAGTGGGCTGTATGAGGAAACAGGAAGTGGGCTGTATGAGGAAACAGGAAGTGGGCTGTATGAGGAAACAGGAAGTGGGCTGTATGAGGAAACAGGAAGTGGGCTGTATAAGGGATTTACTGTCAGAAAAAAATATGTTTTACTATCCAAAGTTATTAAAACAACAAGGGCAGAAGATTTAACCACTTCCATACCGCGCCTGGCACTTCTCTCTTTCATGTAAAAATCATATTTTTTTGCTAGAAAATTACTCAGAACCCCCAAACATTATATATGTGTTTTTTTTTTTTTTGTTGTTTTTTTTTTAGCAAATAAAATGACGGTCACTGCAACTTTTTTTTCTCGCACGGTATTTGCGCAATAATTTTTCGCACACCTTTTAAAAAACTAAATAAAAAAAAAAACTGTTTCATGAATTAAAAAATAACAAAACAGTAAAGTTAGCCCAATTTTTTTGTATAATGTGAAAGATGATGTTACGCCGAGAAAATAGATACCTAACTTGTCATGCCTTAAAATTGCGCACTCTCATGGAATGGCACCAAACTTCGGTACTTAAAAATCTCCATAGGCGACGCTTTGATTTTTTTTTTACAGGTTACCAGTTCAGAGGAGGTCTAGGGCTAGAATTGTTGCTCTCGCTCTAACGCACGCGGCGACACCTCACATGTGGGGTTTCAACGGTGTTTATATATGTGGGTGGGACTTGCGTGTGCGTTCGCTTCTGCGTGCAAGTTACTGTATTTTAGTATTTTATTTTACTTATTTATTTTTGCACTTTTTTTTTTTCATTTTTTTTTTTATTATTAGTTTTATTCCTGTTACAAGGAATGTAAACATCCCTTGTAATAGGAAATATGTGTGACAGGTCCTCTTTATGGAGAGATGGTCAATAAGACCTCACATCTCTCCTCCAGGCTGGAAAGCATGAGATCGGGGAAAAAAAATTCACAGATCTCATGCTTTCAGCCACGATTGCGGCTTTGTTTGCTTCCGGTAACGTCGCACCCAGGCCTCCGACGGTCATAGAGATGACTGGTGACCATCTGGTCACTGGAAATCTCTATGCTCTTCATTCGACGGCGGCTGATTCGTTCTGCGGGCCCCCGATGGCACGGGAGAGCCCAGAAGGAGCACCGGATGGCGGTGAGGGGTACTCTTACCCCCTTCCTGCCAAGAAAAACTTTCAGCGCCGTCACACTTTGATAATTGCGCGCTCGTGCTGCACTGTACCCAAACAATTTTTTTTTATAATTTTGTTTCCACAAATGGAGCTTTCTTTTGGTGGTATTTGATCACCTCTGCAATCACTTTTTTTTTTTTTTTAATTAAGACCGAAAATTTTGAAAAAAATAAAGTTTTTTTTCTTTTTTTCTGTAAATTATTTTTTGTAAACAAGTACGTTTTCTTCTTCAACTACGGGCACTGATAAGGTGGCACTGATAGGCGGCACTTATGGGTGGCACTGATGGGTACTTATGGGTGGCAATGATAGGTGGCACTGGTGGGCATGGGGTGGCACTGATATTATTGATGGTGGCATTGCTGGGCATCACTTGTTTTATATTTTTGCCAGTCAGTGCCCATTTGTGGGCACTGATCAGCATCTATTGTGAATACTTTTTAGTATATGGATGGCCATGGGGTACGTAGCTGGCCATCCACTTGTTGCCCCCTTCCCTGGTGGTCCAGTGTGGGCATCCGCGGGGGGGGGGCTGCGCTGATAAACAATCAGCGTTTACCCCCCTGTCAGGAGAGCCGCTGATTGGACACGGCTGATCACGTGGTAAAGAGCCTCCGCCGGAGGCTCTTTACTGAGATCGGAGATGCAGGGTGTCAGACTGACCCCCCGCATCACCGATCGCTTTGCTGCGCCCCGGCATGTTATCCAGTAGACGTCGAGTCAGGACAGCGGAACCACGTCCCGGACGTCAATTTTACTATTGACCGGGTGGGAAGTAGTTAATCACCACTGGACTTTTTATTTTTTGCTCAATAAAAGGAAAAAAAAGACAAAAAAGTATTGCCAGCTCCATCTAGTGGCCAGAATGCGGTATATATTCTCATTGAAGGACTTCAGAAAATATCACATTTTGGCCACTAGGTGGATCTGACGATTTAAAAAATGTATCTGTTAGTAAAATACGTGTTTTGCTTGTACAAATGCTTCTGACATTCGTGCAACAAAAGTTTTATAAATAATGGACCCCCCCTTAAAGTGACCTTTTTATGTTGCCTTTGGCAACATTGTTAAAGTAATTTGTGGCAGATAAAAAGTACAGAAATGTATTCATGGAATGGAACTGATTTACTATAATCCTTCTGTGTTCCCTTCCAGCTCTGTGCAGTACTCACCTCTCAGGAGGTTCCTCCCCGCCTCGTGCCGCCTCCTCCACACCTCGTCTCATCTACACAGCGCCAACAAAGCCTGCATAGGCCGATCCGGGAGATCCGCTTACCTGAGGACCTACCCGGTGCTACTGGTCCAGCCTGATGGGTCCACCATCACCATCCACTACAAGGAGCCACGGAGACTGCTGACTGTAAGGAGCATGTGACTTGTGTATCTTCTCTGTACAGCATTGCGGTATATGTCAGAGCTATATAAATGTGTAATAGTGATAGTGTGTGACTGGGGATGGTGGGAACCCCTCATAATGGGCACAGCAAGTGTACAGACCCGAGAACTCAGCACAGGGATGGTGGGAACCCCTCATAATGGGCACAGCGGGGGTACAGACCCGGGAACTCGGCACAGGGATGGTGGGAACCCCTCATAATGGGCACAGCGGGTGTACAGACCCAGGAACTCAGCACAGGGATGGTGGGAACCCCTCATAATGGGCACAGCAGGTGTACAGACCCAGGAACTCAGCACAGGGATGGTGGGAACCCCTCATAATGGGCACAGCAGGTGTACAGACCCGGGAACTCAGCACAGGGATGGTGGGAACCCCTCATAATGGGCACAGCGGGGGTACAGACCCGGGAACTCGGCACAGGGATGGTGGGAACCCCTCATAATGGGCACAGCGGGTGTACAGACCCGGAAACTCAGCACAGGGATGGTGGGAACCCCTCATAATGGGCACAGCGGGTGTACAGACCCGGAAACTCAGCACAGGGATGGTGGGAACCCCTCATAATGGGCACAACAGGTGTACAGACCCGGGAACTCAGCACAGTGATGGTGGGAACCCCTCATAATGGGCACAGCAGGTGTACAGACCCAGGAACTCAGCACAGTGATGGTGGGAGCTCCTAATAATGGGCACAGCAGGTGTACAGACCTATACATTATTGCACAGACCTTGCTCCATGATGTGATCTGATTGGTCACGTGTCGCTGTGTGCTTTCTCTCTCGCTCTCTCCACAGATGCCGATTGATGTCACCACCCTGTCTGAAGACGAGCGGAAGGCGCGGCAGCGTCTCAGGGACCAGTCCAAGAAGGTGAAGGCCAAAGAGGAGAAGGACATCTATGCCGACATCAGTCTGGACGAGTACAAGAAGTTCTGGAAGAAGAAATAAATCCCACTGAGAGCTGTGATTGTATATAGAATGTTCGGGTCACAAGCAGAACTAATAAAGATTTTTATATTGAAAGCATTGATTTTTGTTTTTGTGATCGGTTCATTTCATGTCCAAGGAGTCTACTTAATAATCTGGATTCGCACCACTCCCCCCACATCTGGATTCGCGCCACTTCCCCCACATCTGGATTCGCGCCACTTCCCCCACATCTGGATTCGCACCACATCCCATGCATTGGGATGTGGTGTCATCTACACTGTCATCTATTCCTTCACAGCATTGCATTAATGTGGGAAAAAAAACCCTTTACAACAGGAGCCAAAATACATGACTGTTTTTCAAAAGCAGCCACAGCCTGACTAGTAAAGCCTGTCCCCTGCCAGAATGCTGTAGAAAATAACCCTGCTCTCTGTGTGGTAGCGGTAGTCTCTCTGCGATACACCCCCTGCTACATCTCTGCATTCATTAAAGCTCATGCCCCCTACTGATTGGAGAGCTCTGGGTCAGACACAGGAAGGGGGTATGTCGGACCTCTGCAGAGAGACTGCTGTTTCTGGATCAGGGATCTTGAATCTACGGCCCTCCAGCTGTTGCGGTACTACAAGTCCCATGAGGCATTGTAAAACTCTGACATTCACAGACATGACTAGGCATGATGGGAATTGTAGTTCCTGAACAACTGGAGGGCCATAGTTTGGAGACCCATGCTTTGGATTACAATATACAATTCTATTTCTGTATGTATTCTTAAAGGGGTTGTAAAGGTACAATTTTTTTTTTTTTTTTTCCTAAATACCTTCCTTTACCTTAGTGCAGTCCTCCTTCACTTACCTCATCCTTCCATTTTGCTTTTAAATGTCCTTATTTCTTCTGAGAAATCCTCACTTCCTGTTCTTTTTTCTGTAACTCCACACAGTAATGCGAGGCTCTCTCCCTGGTGTGTAGTGTCTTGCTCGCCCCCTCCCTGGGACTACTGGAGAGTCAGGACGCTCTCTATGTTGCAGATAAAGGAGCTGTGTGTTAGTGGTCGTCCTGACTCACCTGTAGTCCAAGGGAGGGGGTGAGCACGACACTCCACACCAGAGAGAAAGTCTCACATTACTGTGTGGAGTTACAGACAGAAGAACAGGAAGTGAGGATTTCTCAGAAGAAATAAGGACATGTAACAGAAAAATGGAAGGATGAGGTAAGTGAAGGAGGACTGCACTACGGTAAAGGAAGATATTTAGGGGGAAAAAATTACCTTTACAACCCCTTTAAAGTGACTCTAAAAAAGAAAAAATATATATTTTTAACAACTTCAATCCCGGGCACATTCACCCTCTTCCTGCCCAGGCCAATGTTCAGCTTTCAGCACTGTTGCACTTTGAATGACAATTACACGGTCATCCAACCCTGGTACCCTTATTACATTTTCATCATTTATTTTTTTCCCACATAAATAGAGGTTTCTTTTGGTGGTGTTTAATCAGAACTGAGTTTTTTTTTATTTTTTGCTAAATTTGTGAAAAGGAAGACCAAAAGTTAGGGAACATTTTTGTTTGTTATAAAACTTTAGAACAAATCTTTCTTCATTAATTAACTATATTCTGCTACATTTCTTTGGTAAAAAAACAAACAAATCGGTGTATATTGTTTTTAGTCCAGGGTTCGACAAATCCCGGGCACCTGGTCGCCATTGCGACTCGAGTTAGCGAACCTGGGGCGGCACAACTGGGGATTCCTGTGTCTCCGTGCGCCCTGCCACACGATCGTGTCGGGCCACGCCGGCTGGTAATTGAAGCCATGGCTTTGCGGCCTTCTGCAGGCCTATGCTTCCTTCTGTAATCTGACGCCATCTTGTGGTGGCTGTTGGTATGACAAGAAAACCAGCAATGCTAATGGAGCTTCCCCTGTCGGTTTTCATTGCCATCTCCTTCCCTCTAATTAGAACCCCCAAACATTATATATACTTATTTTATTCTAACACCCCAGAGAATAAAATGGCGGTCCTTGCAATACTTTCACACCGTATTTGCGCAGCGGTCTTACAAGCGCACTTTTTTGGGGAAAAATACACTTTTTTTAATTAAAAAAATAAGAGACCAGTAAAGTTAGCCCAATTTTTTTTATATTGTGAAAGATGATGTTACACTGAGTAAATTAATACCCAACATGTCACGCTTCAAAATTGCGTCCGCTCGTGGAATGGTGACAAACTTTTACCCTTTAAAATCTCCATAAAAACTTTAACAGGTTGCATGTTTTGAGTTACAGAGGAGGTCTAGGGATAGAATTATTGCTCTTGCTCTACCAATCGTGGCGATACCCCAACCCACACACACTATGGGGAATATACAATCACACTATATATATATATATATATATATATATATATGAACACACTTATGCGACAGACACAGTATGGGGAATATACAATCACACTATATATATATATATATATATATATATATATGAACACACTTATGCGACAGACACAGTGCCTTGAAGGTGATTCTGCCTTTTACTGGCAACCAATGAAGGGATCTCAGTGAAGGTGAGATTAAGTCGTGAAATCTTTGAAATCGAGTGATTGCAAGTTAAAGTCACGCAATTTCAAAAGCACATTCAGTGTGAATGGGGCATAAGGAACTATTTTATTGAAAATAGATGACAGTAGTGTATGTGTAGAGATTTTTTTGAGAATGAGGATATTGCCTAGTTTTACTTTTAAAACCTATCTAGCCTGGTCTCCCAGAGAAAATCTTGCTCTGGAACACACACACAGCCTCTGATTTGCCCACAACCAAGATGGCCGCCGAGTTCCTTCTTCCGGTCAGTCGGACTTGTGCGCCTCCTCATTCCCCCCCCCCCCTCCCCCCCATACAAATGCTGGAAATGAAGTGTTCTTCTCGTCCGACTCTGAGAAAAGTGAGCGATAGGTGTGGATATGTAGATGTGTGTGAACAGCACACAATGCCTGGTTATTAGTCTGTGCCCACAACAAAGATGGCTGACGGGCTCCTACTCGCGGTCATGTGACTGGTGCGCCTTCCTCATTCTTCCCCCTTACAGATACCGGAAGTGAGTGTGTTTTCGTGGTTTCCCTTCCGAAGCTGAGAAGTCTAAACGGTAGGTGTGGATGTGTGTGATGGGGAGGAGGGAGGGGAGCCGGTATGTGGCCTTCTGACCTGATACTGATCTGTATAGCGCTGTCAAGGAGCAAAGTATATATATATATATAGTGTGATTGTATATTCCCCATAGTGTGTGTGACATAGAGAGAAGTAGAGATTCATAGACTGAGTGTCAGGAGGAGGGATGGGGGTGGGGTGACCTGCTGAGACTTGTAGTCACACAGAGTTTGCAGACCAGGTCACCCACAGCTGTATTTATCATCTCTGAGGCTTGGCTGAGATCTGTGTGGCTGCATTCTGTATGTGGGGCAGCCAGTTCATTTCAATGGGGTTCCCCAAATGTGTACAACAAAGTCGCCGACCCTACCCCTCCCCCCCTCTTTTTCTTTGCTGATGCCTGGGGGGGGGGGGGGGGTGACGTTAAGAAATGATGGAACCCTGCATGTTCGCTAAAGATCAAGGTGCAGCACATTCTCCAGCATACCAGATAATATTGGTAGATGGGACAGAAAAAAAGGGACATCAGGAGAAGGTTTGTAGAGGGACACATCTCAGTGACCCTGGACATTTCACAGTGGGTTCACGTTAGACCAGGGGGGTCTTAAACTGGCGGCCCCTCCAAGTCCCATCGTGCCTCTGCCTGTAGGAGTCATATTTGTAACTGTCAGCCTTGCAATGCCTCATGGGGCTTGTAGTTATGCAACAGCTGGAGGGCCGCCCAGTTTGAGACCCCTGGAAGCAACCAAAAAGCAGCGACGATGTTGCATTTTTAGGAACCACGACAGTCCAGCGGTTAGACTGTCATGTCCTAAAAATGCAACATCGTCGCTGCTTTTTGGTTGCTTCCAGGTGTGTAGAATAATGAATAGGAAAAAAATGGCAAATCTTCTCAATCCAACGGTGGCATCAGACAATGTACCCCAAATAAGAGATAAACGCCAAAATAGTGTAAAACATTTTTCCACCAGGATTTAAGGAATGAAGGTGAGACTTACATGAGTAAAAGTAAAAAAAACTGCTTATGCCGGACACATTGGCTTCCAATTGTAAAATCCTCTGATTGCGATGACAGGAAATGACGCCCTCACCTGATCGGTTTCGTCCCTACAAGGACTTCTTCCTCACCCGACCGGTGTGACCACTACAAGGACTTCTTCCGGAAGATGACAGGAAATGATGCCCTTGCCTGACCGGTTTCATCACTACAAGGACTTCTTCCTCACCTGAACCAGTTTCGTCACTACAAGGACTTCTTCCAGAAGATGACAGGAAATGGCACCCTCGCCCGATCGGTTTCGTCACTACAAAGACTTCTTCCAGAAGATGACAGGAAATGACGCCCTCACCTGACCGGTTTCGTCACTACAAGGACTTCTTCCTCACCCAACCGGTGTGACCACTACAAGGACTTCTTCCGGAAGATGACAGGAAATTATGCCCTTGCGTGACCGGTTTCGTCACTACAAGGACTTCTTCCAGAAGATGACAGGAAATGGCACCCTCGCCCGATCGGTTTCGTCACTACAAGGACTTCTTCCTTACCCGACTGGTTTTATCACTACAAGGACTTCTTCCTTACCTGAGCCGGTTTCGTCACTACAAGGACTTCTTCCAGAAGATGACAGGAAATGACGCCCTCACCTGACCGGTTTCGTCACTACAAGGACTTCTTCCTCACCCGACCGGTGTGACCACTACAAGGACTATCTTCCTTACCTGAACAGGTTTCGTCACTACAAGGACTTCTTCCAGAAGATGACAGGAAATGACGCCCTCACCTGACCGGTTTCGTCACTACAAGGACTTCTTCCTCACCCAACCGGTGTGACCACTACAAGGACTTCTTCCTTACCTGAACAGGTTTCGTCACTACAAGGACTTCTTCCAGAAGATGACAGGAAATTATGCCCTTGCCTGACCGGTTTTGTCACTACAAGGACTTCTTCTTCCAGAAGATGACAGGAAATGGCACCCTCGCCCGATCGGTTTTGTCACTACAAGGACTTCTTCCTCACCAGACCGGTGTCCTCACTACAAGGACTTCTTCCGAAAAGATGACAGGAAATAAAGCCCTCGCCCGACCGCTTTTGTCACTACAAGGGCTTCTTCTTCCCCTGAGCGGTTTTCGTCACTACAAGGACTGCTTCCTTGCCCGACCGGCTTCGTCACTACAAGGACTTCTTCTTACAGGAAATGGCACCCTTGCCCGATCGGTTTTGTCACTACAAGGACTTCTTCCTCACCAGACCGGTGTCCTCACTACAAGGACTTCTTCCGAAAAGATGAGAGGAAATAAAGCCCTCGCCCGACCGCTTTTGTCACTACAAGGGCTTCTTCTTCCCCTGAGCGGTTTTCGTCACTACAAGGACTTCTTCCTTGCCCGACCGGCTTCGTCACTACAAGGACTTCTTCCACCTGTGTACCTGGTGGCTGAGCCCGACATGCAGGGAGTGACAGCTCTTACTCCTTTGAACCCGGGACCCATGGTAGAGCAGACAGGGAGACTCGGGTATACAGAGTGGCACAAGCGCCTGGTGCAACGCTGATGCTGGAGCTGAGAGAGGCTTCTGAGGTCTCTGAGAATGCTTCAGAGTTCCGGTGCAGACTGTTTGCAGGCTGAGGTTAAGGCACAGGAAGCGAAGAGCAGCCACAGCGGGAGAGGTGTACTGTAGTTCAGGCAGCAACAGGTCTCAGCAGAGCCAGAGTCCAGAAACTGGTAGGTAGGCCAGGTGCAGGAACAGCAGGCAGGTAAAGGGTAGTGGTTCAGGCCGGGACGGCAACTGGCGGGCAGCAAAAGGTACCAGGGATGAGGCAGAGGAATGGTCAGAACAAGCCGGAGTAGGGGCAGGCAGGTACAAGCAGAGTAAACAGACGCCAATGGTCACAGGGTACGCTTTAGACCGAACAGGAAGAAGCCAAGGGGTCAGATGGCTTAAATGTCCTATTTGGCGCCAGAATGGCGTCTGCACGTGCCCGCGCGCCGATGCCGCCGGTGCGCGTTATGGTGCCGCTATCGCATGTGCCCGTGCGCCGTTGCTACGATTGTGCGCACCCGTCTGCGCCGCTACTGCCACCTGGTGGCCAGGATTGCTCATGACAGCCTGACCGGTTTCATCACTACAAGGACTACTTTTGGAAGATGACAGGAAATGATGCCCTCTCCCGACCGGTTTTGTCACTACAAGGTCTTTTTTTCTTACCTGACCAGTTTCATCACTTTAAGGACATTTTTTTTCTGGAAGATGACAGGAAATGGCACCCTCGCCCGATTCGGTTTCTTCCTTACCCGACCCGTTTCGTCACTACAAGGACTTCTTCCGGAAGATGACGGGAAATTATGCCCTCTCCCGACCGGTTTCCCCACTACAAGGACCTCTTCCTCACCCGACCAGTTTCCCCACTACAAGGACCTCTTCCTCACCCGACCAGTTTCCCCACTACAAGGACTTCTTCCTCACCTGACTGGTTTCATCAATACAAGGACTTCGTCTGGAAAATGACAGGAAATGGCACCCTCGCCCGACTGGTTTCGTCACTACAAGGACTTCTTTCCGGAAGAAGTCCTTATAGTGACAAAACCGAACGGTTCATTAAATCCTATTGGAATAGGGTTTTGCACTATTTTGGTGTTTATCTCTTATTTGGGGTACATTGTCTGATAAAGGTTGGATTGAGAGGATTTGCCATTTCACCCGCTGGCCATCTGGAGCGATATCTCTTATATACCTTATGTGGATCTCACAACGGAGTTGGGGTTTCCCCAGACATACAAGCCCCTGTTGACCTCCCGTAATTAGGGGGGGGTCAACGCTCTCTGGTGAAAGAGCACATCTTGATTAGTGGAGGTGGTTTCCGAAGATGTGTGTGTGTGTGTGTGTGTGTGTGTGTATGTATGTATGTATGTATGTATGTATGTGTGTATATATATATATACTCACGTTTGTGACTCTTAAACTCACTTGTTTTGTTTAGAATAATGCACTTCCGCCAGCAGGGGGCACACGCGTGGTGCCGGTGTGCCACTACTGCAGTGGAGACAGTACAGTAGGGGGCTCCTGCTTGTGAGAGATTGCAATCTAAAAAGGGAGGTGTGACAGACCCAACCAGGACAGGGGCTTTTGGAGGGGGCTACAGGGTAGCCTCGTGCCTACTGACTATGGGCCCTGGCATTTTGAGGAGGCTCTATTCTTGGGAGAGGTGTGCCTGGGGGACCTTTTGGAGTGGTCTTGCTTTGTATTCGGGTCCATGTCTCCCCGGAAAACTCTGGGAACTTAGGACCCGGATAAAGATTTGGGGCCCCTGTGCCCAAACCAGTATCAGGTTGTTTGAAGCTGATTATAATCTTTTGCTTAGAGTGTCTGAGTCTATGACGGGGGTTGGAGCAGTCATTGCTGGTTTGGGCACAGAGGCCACAAATCTGAGTCCAGGTCATAGGTTCCCGGAGTTTTTAGGGAGACATGTACCTGAATCTGAAGCAAAACCACTCCCAATAATTAGCGCCCCCCTCAAATGCCAGGGCCCATAGTCGGTAGGTACGAGGGCCACCCTGTAGTCCCCTCCAAAAGCCCCTGTCCCGGTTGGGTCTGTCACACCTCCCTTTTTACGCACCCTCCCAGTAAATAGCACCCCCTTCAAATGCCAGGGCCCATAGTCAGTAGGCACGAGGCTACTCTGAAGTCCCCTCCAAAAGCCCCTGTCCCGGTGGGGTCTGTCACACCTCCCTTTTTACACACCCTCCCAATAAATAGCGCCCCCCTCAAATGCCAGGGCCCATAGTCAGTAGGCACGAGGGCCACCCTGTAGTCCCTTCCAAAAGCCCCTGTCCCGGTTGGGTCTGTCACATCTCCCTTTTTACACACCCTCTAAATAAATAGCGCCCCCCTCAAATGCCAGGGCCCATAGTCAGTAGGCACGAGGCTACTCTGAAGTCCCCTCCAAAAGCCCCAATCCCGGTTGGATTTGTCACAGGAGGGTCAGGTCGTACAAATGGTAATAACTGTGGGAGGGATGAGTTGATGGAGAAAGTAAAAGTTCCGTTGCTGGGTGGAGGTGGAATTGGGGTTTTCAGGGATCAGGAAAAAGTGGACAGAGTAGGAGAGGAGATAGCTATACAGATTGGGGTAGGGAGTTCCAGAGGAATGGAGAGGCTGGTGGCAAGCCTAGGAGGAAGTGATGAGGGACCAGCATCCAGTGGAATATTTTACTCTTTTATTATGGGGGTCACCTGGAGGTGCAGCTGACGTCACTGACCTGATTCTTCTACCCTTCTCTTGCAGTCACAATGTTCGGTTCCTCCAGAGCGGGCGTTCGGGGCGGACAGGACCAGTTCAACTGGGAAGATGTCAAGATTGATAAACAGCGGGAAAACTACCTCGGTAATTAGGATATCGTTGTGGCTGATTGCCACTTAAAGGGAACCTGTTGCCTTTTTTCCAAATGGCAAATTCATATTAACACCTTCTATCAATCTGTTATAGGCCGGGCAGGACTTCTGAGTGGATGCCCTATGACAGCCTCTCAGGAGGTGCGATCTGTCCCCAGCTGTGGCCACCGGACAGCCGACAGACTGATCACTATACCGGCCCGTGTCATGTGATCACTGTGACTAATCACAGCAGATCACATGGCAATTGTAAACAATGGATGGCTTCCTTTCATGCCAATCCATTCTATACAGTTGTGTTGCCAAGCTGTGATTGGTCACAGTGATCACATGATGCAGACAAGGCCAATCTGTGCCATGTAAATAGCTTTGGCCAATCACAGCTAATCGCAACAAAAGACACTGAACAAACTGTAAAATGATTGGCAATATAAGTATAAGCAATCGTAATGTGTGTGTGTGTGTGTGTGTAAAAACACTGATACCAATGATGGGGCACTATTCCTCCCACTGATACCAATGATTGGACACTATTCCTCCCACTGGCACCAATGACGGGACACTATTCCTCCCACTGGCACCAATGACGGGACACTATTCCTCCCACTGGCACCAATGACGGGACACTATTCCTCCCACTGGCACCAATGACGGGACACTATTCCTCCCACTGACACCAATGACGGGACACTATTCCTCCCACTGACACCAATGACGGGGCACTATTCCTCCCACTGACACCAATGACGGGACACTATTCCTCCCACTGACACCAATGACGGGACACTATTCCTCCCACTGACACCAATGACGGGACACTATTCCTCCCACTGACACCAATGACGTGACACTATTCCTCCCACTGACACCAATGACGGGACACTATTCCTCCCACTGATACCAATGACGGGACACTATTCCTCCCACTGATACCAATGACGGGACACTATTCCTCCCACTGGCACCAATGACGGGACACTATTCCTCCCACTGATACCAATGATGGGACACTATTCCTCCCACTGGCACCAATGACGGGACACTATTCCTCCCACTGGCACCAATGACGGGGCACTATTCCTCCCACTGACACCAATGACGGGGCACTATTCCTCCCACTGACACCAATGACGGGACACTATTCCTCCCAATGACGGGGCACTATTCCTCCCACTGACACCAATGACGGGGCACTATTCCTCCCACTGACACCAATGACGGGGCACTATTCCTCCCACTGACACCAATGACGGGACACTATTCCTCCCACTGACACCAATGACGGGACACTATTCCTCCCACTGACACCAATGATGGGACACTATTCCTCCCACTGACACCAATGATGGGACACTATTCCTCCCACTGACACCAATGATGGGACACTATTCCTCCCACTGACACCAATGATGGGACACTATTCCTCCCACTGACACCAATGATGGGACACTATTCCTCCCACTGACACCAATGACGGGACACTATTCCTCCCACTGACACCAATGACGGGACACTATTCCTCCCACTGACACCAATGATGGGACACTATTCCTCCCACTGACACCAATGACGGGACACTATTCCTCCCACTGACACCAATGACGGGACACTATTCCTCCCACTGACACCAATGACGGGACACTATTCCTCCCACTGACACCAATGATGGGACACTATTCCTCCCACTGACACCAATGATGGGACACTATTCCTCCCACTGACACCAATGATGGGACACTATTCCTCCCACTGACACCAATGACGGGACACTATTCCTCCCACTGACACCAATGACGGGACACTATTCCTCCCACTGACACCAATGACGGGACACTATTCCTCCCACTGACACCAATGACGGGACACTATTCCTCCCACTGACACCAATGACGGGACACTATTCCTCCCACTGACACCAATGACGGGACACTATTCCTCCCACTGACACCAATGACGGGACACTATTCCTCCCACTGACACCAATGACGGGACACTATTCCTCCCACTGACACCAATGACGGGACACTATTCCTCCCACTGACACCAATGACGGGACACTATTCCTCCCACTGACACCAATAACGGGACACTATTCCTCCCACTGACACCAATGACGGGGCACTATTCCTCCCACTGACACCAATGACGGGGCACTATTCCTCCCACTGACGCCAATGATGGGACACTATTTAAAACGTTTGGATACCCCTGTCCTACAGAATGAAGAGGGAGAAGAGCGGAGATTTTACATTTCCAGACACATACTGCAGCTGTGTGTTCACTGACAGCTCATTACCCCGGGGAGGTAAGTATACCATGGGATGGGGTGTAGGGTGTAACACTGCATTCACATCTAGGCGTCGGCGGCAGCGGGCGTATTCGGGCGACATGCAATAGGCGTTTTGTCCCCGCGATTTGCGGCGACAAAACGCCTATTGCTTTTTTGCTGGAGGGCAGAATTTACACTGTCGGCTATGGCCGAAAGCCCGATACGCCTGAAAAAAGGGTCCGGGACTTGTTTCAGGCTTCACGCTTCAGGCGTATCGGCGTTCGGCGTAGAGATGTGAACCATCTCCATAGCAGACAATGTAAATTCCCCCCTCCAGCGTATGTCAGGCTGCTTCAGCGTCGGGCTTCAGGCGACAAAACGCCTAGATGTGAATGGAGCCTTAGTTGACCTTTTCAGAAAAAAAAAAATAGGTGAACAAACCCTTTAAACTCCCTTCCTGGAATGCACAGTGAAAAGAGAAGCAGCACAATGATGAGCTCCCCTCTCTGTCACTCTACTCTTTCCTCCTGTTGGTATTCTTCTTGTCAGCTCATAATTGGCTCCTTGTGCTGCTTCTTCCGCCCACATTCCAGGCCTGCTGTACAAGGACTGCTGTTATTATTTGGTGTCTCATAAGATCTCCTTAGTTTGGTGCTGTGAAGACGTGGAGGGGAAGGTAGACCCCTCGGTCCCATTGGTTGCAGTCACTGCTGTGGAATCGGTGGGGATTCATTCCTGGATACATTTTATTTCTGTTTTGCAGGGAACTCGGTAATGGCGCCAGTGGGGAGGTGGCAGAAGGGCAAAGACCTGACTTGGTACACCAAGCAGAAGAACACCGGTGAGGCCGTCAGCAGAGAGCAGGAGCTGGCTGCCGTGAAACAAGCCGAAGAGGAAGCCATGATGGCCGCATTGTGAGTCCCCCTAATAAAACAAAGGCTGTGCTACAAAACACATTGCATCCTCTCGTGTGATTTATAGTTTTTAGGCCTCATGGACAGGGATGGTTTGAGGTCTAAAATCCGCTCTAGCGTAATATCCCAGCGTTTTTCACCCACCTGGGGCATGTACAGCCTGCCATAGAAGTGTATTGTGCTGTACTCTGCTATATGTCAATGTACAGAAGCACTCCTGTGCTGAGTGGGGCACATGTAATGACATACAGGTGTTTTCTGAGCCTGAGATCTTGTGATAACACACCCCCAGGGTCTGCAGTCTCTGACCATCTCCCGTGTCATGTCTGCAGTCTCTGACCATCTCCCGTGTCATGTCTGCAGTCTCTGACCATCTCCCGTGTCATGTCTGCAGTCTCTGACCATCTCCCGTGTCATGTCTGCAGTCTCTGACCATCTCCCGTGTCATGTCTGCAGTCTCTGACCATCTCCCGTGTCATGTCTGCAGTCTCTGACCATCTCCCGTGTCATGTCTGCAGTCTCTGACCATCTCCCGTGTCATGTCTGCAGTCTCTGACCATCTCCCGTGTCATGTCTGCAGTCTCTGACCATCTCCCGTGTCATGTCTGCAGTCTCTGACCATCTCCCGTGTCATGTCTGCAGTCTCTGACCATCTCCCGTGTCATGTCTGCAGTCTCTGACCATCTCCCGTGTCATGTCTGCAGTCTCTGACCATCTCCCGTGTCATGACCATCTCCCGTGTCATGTCTGCAGTCTCTGACCATCTCCCGTGTCATGTCTGCAGTCTCTGACCATCTCCCGTGTCATGTCTGCAGTCTCTGACCATCTCCCGTGTCATGACTGCAGTCTCTGACCATCTCTTGTATCGTGTCTGCAGTCTCTGACCATCTTCTGTATCATGTCTTCATTTTTTGACCCTCTCCTGTATCCTGTCTGCAGTCTCTGACCCTCTCCTGTATCATGTCTGCAGTCTCGGACCATCACTGTGATAAAATGTTATACAAAAATGAAGTTCTTGGTTCTGTTGTGTCCATTGCTACTTGAATTAAAATGTTTGCATTTTTTGTCCCCCTTCATTACACACTTTTGTATTCTTATTACAGAGGTTACAAGACAGTGAAGCGTCAGCCCAAGGGTCTTAGTAAAGAGGTAAGTGACAGTTTAGAATATCCTTTTGCCTTCTTTAACCTTCTATATACAGAAATAAACGCTTGGTTCTCCAGCGTCCGCCATATTGGATAAGGGAGTCGAATGTGTCTTCCTGGGGAATCACAGCCGGCTCCTCCACCGGTCATGTGTGAGATCTCACGGGACTGCGGGATTGGTCCTGCAACCTCTCGGGATATGTGACGTGTCCCAGGAGCTGCAGACGGGGACGTTGGCCCAGCGGGGGGGACAAGGCCTAATAACATGCCGTTCATACATGATCTGGCTAAGATTGGAAGAAGAGGGAGCGGGTACCTGTCAAAAATGTACCTGCTTTTAAAAAAAAATATATATACAGTGCAGAAAATAAGTATTTGAACACCCTGCTATTTTGCAAGTTCTCCCACTTGGAAATCATGGAGGGGTCTGAAATTGTCATTGTAGGTGCATGTCCACTGTGAGAGACATAATCAAAAAAAAAATTCCAGAAATCACAATGTATGATTTTTTTAACTATTTATTTGTATGATACAGCTGCAAAGAAGTATTTGAACACCTGAGAAAATCAATGTTAATATTTGGTACAGTCGCCTTTGTTTGCAATTACAGAGGTCAAACGTTTCTTGTAGTTTTTCACCAGGTTTGCACACACTGGAGGAGGGATTTTGGCCCACTCCACCACACAGATCTTCTCTAGATCAGTCAGGTTTCTGGGCTGTCGCTGAGAAACACGGAGTTTGAGCTCCCTCCAAAGATTCTCTATTGGGTTTAGGTCTGGAGACTGGCTAGGCCACGCCAGAACCTTGATATGCTTCTTACAGAGCCACTCCTTGGTTATCCTGGCTGTGTGCTTCGGGTCATTGTCATGTTGGAAGACCCAGCCTCGACCCATCTTCAAAGCTCTAAGTGAGGGAAGGAGGTTGTTGCCCAAAATCTCGCAATACATGGCCCCGGTCATCCTCTCCTTAATACAGTGCAGTCGCCCTGTCCCATGTGCAGAAAAACACCCCCAAAGCATGATGCTACCACCCCCATGCTTCACAGTAGGGATGGTGTTCTTGGGATGGTACTCATCATTCTTCTTCCTCCAAACACGGTTAGTGGAATTATGACCAAAAAGTTCTATTTTGGTCTCATCTGACCACATGACTTTCTCCCATGACTCCTCTGGATCATCCAAATGGTCATTGGCAAACTTAAGACGGGCCTTGACATGTGCTGGTTTAAGCAGGGGAACCTTCCGTGCCATGCATGATTTCAAACCATGACGTCTTAGTGTATTACCAACAGTAACCTTGGAAACGGTGGTCCCAGCTCTTTTCAGGTCATTGACCAGCTCCTCCCGTGTAGTCCTGGGCTGATTTCTCACCTTTCTTAGGATCATTGAGACCCCACGAGGTGAGATTTTGCATGGAGCCCCAGTCCGAGGGAGATTGACAGTCATGTTTAGCTTCTTCCATTTTCTAATGATTGCTCCAACAGTGGACCTTTTTTCACCAAGCTGCTTGGCAATTTCCCCGTAGCCCTTTCCAGCCTTGTGGAGGTGTACAATTTTGTCTCTAGTGTCTTTGGACAGCTCTTTGGTCTTGGCCATGTTAGTAGTTGGATTCTTACTGATTGTATGGGGTGGACAGGTGTCTTTATGCAGCTAATGACCTCAAACAGGTGCATCTAATTTAGGAGAATAAATGGAGTGGAGGTGGACATTTTAAAGGCAGACTAACAGGTCTTTGAGGGTCAGAATTCTAGCTGATAGACAGGTGTTCAAATACTTCTTAGCAGCTGTATCATACAAATAAATAGTTAAAAATTCATAAATTGTGATTTCTGGAATTTTTTTTTTGGATTATGTTTCTCACAGTGGACATGCACCTACGATGACAATTTCAGACCCCACCATGATTTCCAAGTGGGAGAACTTGCAAAATAGCAGGGTGTTCAAATACCTATTTTCTGCACTGTATATAGAAATGTCAAGTGTCAGGGATTGGAGGAGGGAGTCGAATAAGCAGAACTCTCACATTTGAGTGAAGGTCTGTGTAAATGGTGTATAGGGGTTTTGAAAGGGGGGGGGGGGTTGGGTGGGGGAGGTCTGCTTTAACCTTTTTCCTACTTTGCCCATGTTTTGGCTTTCTATACACTTTTTGGATGTGTTAAATACTCCCATCAATGATCGCTGACTCTACTCTTATCATCAGGAGTTTGCTGAAGCCTGCAAGAGGGAAGGCCCAGAGAGGGACGAGCGGAGCGTGGACCGGGTCGGCGGCCTCGGGAGCGCCAGGTAATTCTTTTCACGCTGTGCAGGATTTACAACCCCTTTTAAAGGTATTTTTTGTTTCCCTAAATATCTTCCTTTACCTTAGTGCAGTCCTCTTTCACTTACCTCATCCTTCCTTTTTGCTTTTAAATGTCCTTATTTCTTCTGAGAAATCCTCACTTCCTGTTCTGTTTGTAACTACACACAGTAATGCAAGGCTTTCTCCCTGGTGTGGAGAAAGCCTTTTGAGGGGGCAAGCAGGAGAGTCAGGACACTCTCTACGTTGCAGATGGAGAAAGGATTTGTGTGTTAGTGGGCATCCTGACACTCCTGCTCGCCCCTCCCCCCTCAAGAGGCTTTCTCCACACCAGGGAGAAAGCCTCGCATTACTGTGTGGAGTTACAGACAGAAGAACAGGAAGTGAGGATTTCTCAGAAGAAATAAGGACATTTAAAAGCAAAATGGAAGGATAAGGTAAGTGAAGGAGGACTGCACTTAGCAGGGGCGGACTGACCATTGAGGAACTAGGGCACTGCCCGAGGGCCCCATGCCACTAGGGGGCCCCATCAGGGTTGCCAGGCTCATTAAAACCAGGGACAGTATGTGTCAAAATCTGTGTCTTTTTTTTTTTTTTACATCTGTCCCTGATATGTCCAAAACCGACATGCTTTTGATGTGAAAATCCTGAGATTTTAGCTGCCCCGCCTCAGTACTGCCACCTGGCTTGGTGGCCATCTGTAAGCCTGGGGGCCCCATAATCTTCTATTGCCCGGGGGCCCCCATGAGTTGTCAGTCCGCCCCTGGCACAGGTAAAGGAAGCTATTTGGGGAATTTTTTTACCTTTACAACCCCTTTAAAGCCGAACTCCTAACTTTCTTTCCACTAGAACTGACCAATCCCAACACAGATCTCATGCCTCTGCACCATGCTGCTCTGTTGTCTGCAGAGCCCGCTGATGTTCTGGGACTAGTTGTGGCTTTGTACCATGTAACGTGACATATCCTGCTGATAGGCTCTGGTGGCTTTGGAAGGGGAAGAGTCTAAAACGCACCCCCTTAACAGTTACAATTTGATAACATTTGTTACAAAACCATGCTAAAATCCATGATGGGTTACATAACAAACACGTATATTGTCATCCTCTATAATTCATATGATCAAGGTCCTCTATGCATTTTGTTCTGCATAAAGGATATGCATTAAAGTGATACTAAGCGCCGCTTTTACACCGAGGCATCGGCGGTAAAGCACCGCTTTTTTAGCATCGCTTTACCGTAGTTTTTAAGGGGGTATTTGGCCGCTAGTGGGCGCACATTTGACCCCCTCTAGTAGGCGAAAAAGGGCTAAAAGGGTTAAAGCAACGCCTGTGGTGTGCAAAACACACCCAGGGGCGGACTGGCCATTGAGGGCCCCATTCCACTAGGGGGCCCCATCAGGGTTGCCAAGCTCAGTAAAACCAGGGACAGTATGTAAAAACCTGTGTTTTTTTTTTTTTTTTTACATCTGATATGTCCAAAACTGACATGCTTTTAAAGTGAAAATCCCAAGATTTTAGCTGCCCCGCCTCTGCACTGCCTCCTGGCATGGTGGCCATCTGTAAGCCCGGGGGCCCCATAATCTTGTATTGCCCGGGGGCCCCATGAGTTGTCAGTCCGCCCCTGAACACACTGCGTCAATTAGTCCTCCCTAACTAAGGACCTGACCCTGATCCCCCGGGGCGTTAGGCTCCAGACGGGGACTGAGGTACTCGCATGGTCCGAGCAGCTGAAGCCGACACTGACCCCATTCTTTGGAGGGTCTGCCAAAACAGAACCCACTAGGGTCCGATACCAAGCATTTGCCCGAGTACTTGTACTTGGGCAAATGCTCCCGATGCATCACCCGATACTTGTTCTGTTGGCGGTGATCAGTGCATGGGGAAGTTCCAAGCACCGATCACCGCTGATTTTAAAGCAGCTGAAAGCCGCCGTGTATCCCGTGCATGCCGCCGTGTATCCCGTGCATGCCGCCGTGTATCCCGTGCATGCCGCCGTGTATCCCGTGCATGCCGCCGTGTATCCCGTGCATGCCGCAGTGTATCCCGTGCATGCCGCCGTGTATCCCGTGCATGCCGCCGTGTATGCCACCGTGTATCCCGCCGTGTATCCCGTGTATGCCGCCGTGTATCCCGTGTATGCCGCCGTGTATGCCACCGTGTATCCCGCCGTGTATCCCGTGTATGCCGCCGTGTATCCCGTGTATGCCGCCGTGTATCCCGTGTATGCCGCCGTGTATCCCGTGTATGCCGCCGTGTATCCTGTGTATGCCGCCGTGTATCCCGCGCATGCCGCCGTGTATCCCGCGCATGCCGCCGTGTATCCCGCGCATGCCGCCGTGTATCCCGCGCATGCCGCCGTGTATCCCGCGCATGCCGCCGTGTATCCCGCGCATGCCGCCGTGTATCCCGTGCATGCCGCCGTGTTTCTCTCCCCTTACGTGCCTCTCCTCCACCCCCTGGGATTGTCAGGATGGAGAGCGGGGTAGGAGCCGGCTCCTTACTGCTCCGAATGGACAGAGTGAGTGATCACTGACTGTCTATTTACATAACTGAAACATTGTAACCTGTGTTTACAAATGTTTCAGTTTATGAATGAAGAGAACATGTGTCCCTAGTCCCTTTCTCTGTCTCAAAGAGGAGATGTCAGAGGTCTGTTAAGACCCCTGATATCTCACCAAAGCCCCCCAACAGGGCTGAAAAAATAAATACAAAAATAAAGAATAAAAAAAATGATTGTACAAAATAAAAAACACACTGACACGGTCCACCCCCCCCCCCCCCCCCCTTAAAAGAAAGCATTATAAAAAAAAAAAAGTTAAAATAAAAAACAAATTGTTAAAGATAAAAAAAAAAAAAATCATACTGACACGTACCGCTGTCACATGAGATTAAAAAAAGTATCGGTAATAATCGCAATTGGCGAGTACTTGAAAAAAAGTATCAGTATTTGTATTCGGTCTTAAAAAAGTGGTATCGGGACAACCCTAGAACCCTCCCAGTACTAGGTGAGGCTTCCCCCGAAGGGAGACCCCATGAGAGCAGGCGAACTAAGCCAGAAGGCCATGTCCACCCACTCCCAAGACGTTCAGGGCTGGCCCGAGGACCGGCAACCTACTAGCCACACTGTGACAAAATGTGACACCAAACAAAAAAAAAATACATAAAGTGACGCGCACACAGAGGTAAATAAAAAGAGAGTGGGGGAGAAGAAAGATGGGAGAGTGAGTGGAAAGTGACCATGGTGCAATACGATGGCCGGCACTCCGGCCAGGAAACAAAAATTCCTCACAGCCAAAAGGCCCGGCCCTAGAGGCAGGTGTATAAAAAGTGTGTGTGGTGACGTGACCAAGGTGCCACACTTGAAGTGTTGAGCAGGGGTCTCAAACTGTTGAGCAGGGGTCTCAAACTGTTGAGCAGGGGTCTCAAACTGTTGAGCAGGGGTCTGTTGAGCAGGGGTCTGTTGAGCAGGGGTCTGTTGAGCAGGGGTCTGTTGAGCAGGGGTCTGTTGAGCAGGGGTCTGAAAATGTTGAGCAGGGGTCTGAAAATGTTGAGCAGGGGTCTCAAGCTGTTGAGCAGGGGTCTCAAGCTGTTGAGCAGGGGTCTCAAGCTGTTGAGAAACGACAAGTCCCATCATGCCTCTGTCTGTGGGAGTCCTACTTGTAACTGTCAGCCTTGCAATGGCTCATGGAACTTGTAGTTTTGCAACAGCTGGAGGGCCGTCAGTTTGAGACCCCTGGTGTAGAGTGTCACTTGAGTGACGGCTCTGAGTCTGCTGGGGTTGCTGACATCACATCCAAGATGGCCGCACCCAGGATCAGTCTCAGGACTCTTGGATGTTCACACATTGGGAGGGTTTTTACAGGTAAAGAACATCCATCAAATACATTCATTATGCAAATCATCTCACGGGAAGATTGTTGTTGAAGTGAAAGGTGAGGGTCTCTTTTAATGACGGCAGTCTCTTTATATGTCTCTGCAGTGTTTCCTCCGCGAAGATGACGCTTTCCAAGGAGGACAAGGAGGCCAATAAAATGGGCTTCTCCATCTTCACCGTAAGTCTTCGTATTTTATGGTGCCGGAATTGCCAGATTGTGCTACATACATATATATATATATATATATATATATATATATATATATATATATATATATTACACACACACACACACACACACACACACACACACTATTATCAAAAGTATTGGGACACCTGCCTTTACACACAGATGGGGCCAGATTCTCATACCTGGCGGCGGGGCGTAGCGTATCCTATTTACACTACGCCGCCGCAACTTAGAGACGCAAGTGTCGTATTCTCCAAGGGTGAGGTGGGCGTGTTTAATGTAAATCAATCGTGACCCTACGTTTTTGACGTTTTTTTTTAACTGCGTAAACTTACCCCTGCTATATGAGGGGTAACGTTGCGCAGGTCCGGCGTACACAATGTTAAGTATGGACGTCGGGACAGCGTCGTTTTTTTTTTCCCATCGTTTACCTAACTTGTTTACGAATAGGGCTTTGCGTAAGTTACGTTCATGTCGAAACCAATGTATTTGCGGCGTAATTTGGCACATGCGCACTTGGATACGTCCACGGATGGCGCATGCGCCAAATTACGCCGCAAATGCATTGGTTTCGACATGAACGTAAATTACGCAAAGCCCTATTCGTGAACGAGTTAGGTAAACGACGGGAAAAAAAACGACGCTGTCCCGACGTCCAACATTGCGTACGCCGGACCTGCGCAACGTTACCCCTCATATAGCAGGGGTAAGCTTACGCTTACGCAAACGACGTAAACTACGACGAGCGGGAGCAAATACGTTCGAGAATATGCTTATCATGCTCATTTGCATATTTGACGCGGAAATCGACGGAAACGCCACCTAGCGGCCAGCGTAAATATGCAACTTGGATACGACGGTGTAAGTGACTTACGCCGGTCGGATCTAAGGCAAATCTTTGCGTAACCGATTATAAGAATCGGGCGCATAGATACGACGCCGCACAAACAGAGATACGAGAGAATCTGGCCCATGAACTTTAATGGCATCCCAGTCTTTGTCTGTTGGGTTCAATATTGAGTTGGCTCCGCCCTTTGCTGCTATAACAGCTTCAACTCTTCTGGGAAGGCCGTCCACAAGGTTTAGGAGTGTGTCTGGGAATGTTTCACCATTCTTCCAGAAGAGCATTTGTGAGGTCAGGCACTGATGTTGGATGAGAAGGCCTGTTCTAATTAATCGGGTTGAGGTCAGGACTCTGTGCAGGACAGTCAAGTTCCTCCACCCCAAACTCGCTCATCCATGTCTTTATGGACCTTGCTTTGTACACTGGTGGGCAGTCATGTTGGAACAGGAAGGGGCCGTCTCCAAACTCTTCGTCTCAAGGCGCTTGGTATCCATTTTCTTCCTTATCCTTCAGGAGAGGTAGGTCTTGAGTTTTTTTTTTTTCTGAAGGCCCGATGACTTTCTTCCATCCGGATGTTGGTTGGTAACGCGTTCCACAGCCGAGGTCCTCGGACTGCTGACACCTTAAAGCGGAGGTTCACCCAAAAATGAGCTATCTGCCATTAGATCCAGCATACTGCTGACATGTGCACTATGCCTTTTTTTTTTGGACTTCTTGTTTTATCAGGCTTTCTTATCTGGCTCCGAGCGGGGATTCCTGCGGGGAATAGGCGTTCCTAACGCAAGCGGAGTTGATTGACGGGCTAGTAAAGCGTGTCACGCCTTCCAAAAATAGCCGAAATGACACTGGGCTGTTTACGGCGCTATACGGCGCCTGTCGTATAGAGCGGAGTGCGCAGGCGCTGTAAATTGCCGAGTGTCACTTCGGCTATTTTCGGAAGGCGTGACGCGCTTTACTAGCCTGTCAATCAACTAGGCTTGGCTTAGGAACGCCTATACCCGGAAGGAATCCCCGCTCGGAGCCAGATAAGAAAGCCCCGATAAAACATTTTTAAGACTAGTTAGGTTGAGGCTGTAATTCTTTAATATTTGTTGTAAATAAAAACAGATTTGACTTTTGTACAATGAGAAATGTGATAGAAATCTGGTGCCAAATCTAAGAAAATCTCTGTTTCTGGTTGAACCACGCAGCACCAAAAAGGCGGAGAGCGGCAGGAAGCGCACAGTGATAAGAGGAAGGTGGAAGGAGGAGAGGAAGACAAAGCATCCAAGTGAGTGTACCACCCCCCCCCCCCCACCCCCATTTAACTACCTTCCCACCCCGGCCAATTCTGACATTTATCTTCTACATCAGGGCTCAAAATTTCAACACTCCTGAGCTACTAGCCAGGCCTCAAGGCGTACTCGCCGCCAGTTGCCACGCCCAACCCCTACCATGTCCCGCCCCTAGACACGCCCTCATAAATCTCATGAAATTACACTTAAATGTTTTATGCAGAATTAAGTTATAAAAATAAATATTGACAAAAATGTTATCCTTGCCCAAAAATGCAGCCTGCCCATATCTACCAATGCAACATGTGTCCCCATTGCAGCAAGGAGTCTCCCCTCCCCCACATTGCAGCCAGGAGTCCCGTCCCCCCACATTGCAGCTTGGAGTCTCCCCCCCCCCCCCCCACATTGCAGCCAGGAGTCCCCATCTGCCCCCCCCCCCCACTGCAGCCAGGAGTCCCCATCTGCCCCCCCCCCCACTGCAGCCAGGAGTCCCCATCTGCCCCCCCCCCCACTGCAGCCAGGAGTCCCCATCTGCCCCCCCCCCCACTGCAGCCAGGAGTCCCCATCTGCCCCCCCCCCCACTGCAGCCAGGAGTCCCCATCTGCCCCCCCCCCCCCCCCCACTGCAGCCAGGAGTCCCCATCTGCCCCCCCCACTGCAGCCAGGAGTCCCCATCTGCCCCCCCCACTGCAGCCAGGAGTCCCCATCTGCCCCCCCCCCCACTGCAGCCAGGAGTCGTCTTCGTCCCCCATTGCAGCCAGGAGTCGCCCCCCCCCCCCCCCTACAGTGGACCAGTGCACAAAGCAAGGAGTTCCCATCTCCCCCTTCCCCCCTGTAGCCAGGAGTCCCCATCTACCCCCCCCCCCCACCCCTGCAGCCAGGAGTCCCCATCTACCCCCCCCCCCCCCCACTGCAGCCAGGAGTCCCCATCTCCCCCTCCCCCCCATTGCAGCCAGGAGTCGTCTCCGTCCCCCATTGCAGCCAGGAGACCCCCCCACAGTGGACCAGTGCACAAAGCAAGGAGTCCCCACTCCCCCCCCCCCCCACTGCAGCCAGGAGTCCCCATCTCCCCCCCCCCCCATTGCAGCCAGGAGTCCCCCCTCCCCCCACAGTGCACCAGTGGACCAGTGCACAAAGCAAGGAGTCCCCATCCCCCCCCCACTGCAGCCAGGAGTCCCCATCTCCCCCCCCCCCCCCCCCCAATTGCAGCCAGGAGTCCCCCCCCCCCCACAGTGGACCAGTGCACAAAGCCAGGAGTCCCCATATCCCCCCCCCCCCCCCATTGCAGCCAGGAGGAGTTGTCCCCCACATTGCAGGGGGTAAGGGAGAGGAGCCGCCACCGCCGCCTGGTTGTTTAAATCGCGGGGAACATAACAGCTTTCAATTCAATAGCTGTGTTCCCCGCCGCAAACTGTCATATACAGCCCCTCCCCCACCTTGTCTGGGAAACTTTGATAGACAATCCTGGGATGGGTGATCTGTCTATCAAAGTGCCCAGACAAGGGGCACTCTGGTCCATGGCAGGCTCTATGGCAACCGGCTCACAGGCGTGAATGATTAGTCAGCTCCAAAATGTAGAGCGTAACGATGAGAGAAAGGTGTGAGAAGTCTTAGAGTTGGTTTTCTTTAGAAAGCAGCAACAGCTTGAGTGGAAAATCCTGTCCCCCCCCCCCGTAGATTTCTCTGCCGAGGTCTGACACCTGCAGAGATAGAACTCTCCAAAGATGATAGCTCATGCTCCCTGGTGATTAGAGCGCTGTACCTGTGACTCAGCAGGGGGGCGTGTCAGACCTCTGCAGAGAGACCACTGCTTCTACACTGAGAGCAAGGCAGCATGCTGAGAGGGGAGGATTGTTTTTTTTACTCAGGCTGTGGCTGATTTCTACAGACCTTTGGCCTTGCAGTCATGGTTTGTGTCTCTGTGTTTTCAGGTCGGGGAGTAAGAAAAAGGCCAAGAAAGAGAAAAAGAAGAAGAAGAAAAAAGAGAAGAAGCACAAGAAGGAGAAACACAGAAGAACCGATTCTTCATCATCAGCGGATGAAGAGGACAGGTGAGGTTTTGGAGCCCATATTAAACCCGGGCTTGCTGTGCACTCCCTGCGCTCACACCGTAGTCTGCTCTGCACTCCCTGCGCTCGCACCGTAGTCTGCTCTGCACTCCCTGCGCTCGCACCGTAGTCTGCTCTGCACTCCCTGCGCTCGCACCGTAGTCTGCTCTGCACTCGCACCCTAGTCTGCTCTGCACTCGCACCCTAGTCTGCTCGGCACTCCCTGCGCTCGCACCCTAGTCTGCCCTGCGCTCGCACCGTAGTCTGCTCTGCACTCCCTGCGCTCGCACCGTAGTCTGCCCTGCGCTCGCACCCTAGTCTGCCCTGCGCTCGCACCCTAGTCTGCCCTGCGCTCGCACCCTAGTCTGCCCTGCGCTCGCACCCTAGTCTGCCCTGCGCTCGCACCGTAGTCTGCCCTGCGCTCGCGCCCTAGTCTGCCCTGCGCTCGCGCCCTAGTCTGCCCTGCGCTCGCGCCCTAGTCTGCCCTGCGCTCGCGCCCTAGTCTGCCCTGCGCTCGCACCCTAGTCTGCCCTGCGCTCGCACCCTAGTCTGCCCTGCACTCCCTGCGCTCGCACCCTAGCCTGCTCTGCACTCCCTGCGCTGCTAAGCTGCTAATAAGCTTAATATTCAAGGATAAAAAGCTGCATATTTCTGCTGTCTTATCACAAGTCGGGCTCTATTTTTGGTATTGTCCACTAGAGGGAGCTCTTGTACAAGCCTGTAGATAAGAATCTCTCCAAACGTTGTCACTGCTTGCGGGAAAATAATTCCCATTAGGAAGAAGCTGTATGGGAAGGGTATATGGAGGTCTTGAAAATGCTAGTCGCCTGGCTGCCATCCTGATCCACTGGATCTTCCTTATCAGAAGTTCTGATTTTAAGTAGTGCATGTTTAAAAAATTGAGAAGCGTTATTCATATTGAAGGAGTCCGAAGTATTCATGGGAACCATTCAGAGCGACCCGAAGAAAATCTCCATTCCACAGCTGCCACACAGTATAGGGGGGGGGGGGCATTGAAGGCCACCCATCCCCCTCCAGTGTAGATCCTTGCTTAGTCTATATTCTACCCATTTATATGGAGCTGAACCTTAAGCTGCCAAACCGGTGATTGGAGTTTTATGTCTCTCCTTTCTACCTGATAGCTGAAGTTCCCTGGACCTCTTCTTGTGTCCAGATTCCCTCCAACTAGTGATAGTAAAGATAACTATTCCTCAACATGTACCCCCTACCTACCACCTCCTCCTACCTTCCCCCTCCTCCTACCTTCCCCCCCCTCCTCCTACCTTCCCCCCCCTCCTCCTACCTACCCCCTCCTCCCCTTCCCCCCCTCCTACCTTCCCCCCCCTCCTCCTACCTACCCCTCTCCTCCTACCCCCCCCTTCCCTCCCTCCCCTACCTACCCCTCCCCCCCTACCTACCCCTCCTCCTCCTACTTCCCCCTCCTACCTTCCCCCCCCCCCTCTCCTCCTACCTTCCCCCCCTCCTCCTACCTTCCCCCCTCCCCTTCCCCCCCCTCCTCCTACCTTCCCCCCCCTCCTCCTACCTTCCCCCCCCTCCTCCTACCTTCCCCTCCTCCTCCTACCTCCCCCCCCCCCCCTACCTACCCCTCTCCTCCTCCTACCCCCCTCCCCCCCCTCCTCCTACCTTCCCCCCCTCCTCCTACCTTCCCCCCCTCCTCCTACCTTCCCCCCTCCTCCTCCTACCTTCCCCCTTCCTCCTCCTACCTTCCCCCTCCTCCTCTCCTACCCCCCCTCCTCCTCTTACCTACCTCCTCCCTACCTACCCCCCCCCCCCTATATCCTCCTCTTACCTACCCCCCCCTCCTCCTCTTACCTACCCCCCCCCTCCTCCTCCTCTTACCTACCCCCCCCCCTCCTCCTCTTACCTACCCCCCCCCCTCCTCCTCTTACCTACCCCCCCCCCCCCTCCTCCTCTTACCTACACCCCCCCCCCTCCTCCTCTTACCTACCCCCCCCCCCCCTCCTCTTACCTACCCCCCCCCCCCTCCTCCTCCTACCCTTCCCCCCCCCCCTCCTCCTCCTCCTACCTAGTTATTGGGGCACTCTGATGTAAGGGGGGTAGTAATGAGGAGCTCCCCACTTACATCAAGGTCCCCATTACTGCCACCCCTTATATCCAAGTTCCCTGCTTACATCAGGGTAGGGCACTGATGGGGAACCTGATGTAAGTGGGGCACTCTGATATGTAAGGGGGGTAGAAATGGGGACCTTGGTGTAAGTGGGTGACTCTGATGTAAAGGTAAGTAGTTGGCCAATCAGAGCTCCCCACTTAAATCAAGGTCCCCATTACTGCACCCCCTTATATCCAAGTTCCCTGCTTACATCAGGGTAGGAAAGGCACTGATGGGGACCCTAATGTAATGGGGGACTCTGATAATGATTTTTTCAATGTGGCCCTTGCACTGAAGTGTTTGAAGAGCCCGGCTTTATTGTATAGGGGCCCGGCTTTATTGTATAGGGGCCCGGCTTTATTGTATAGGGCCCGTGCTATCCGTCTCTTTATCACTCGTGAATATTTTAGTCGCTCTGACAGGAGATGTAACAAGTGTGACTTTAGCATTGTAGGGCCCCTTAGTTTTGGTCACACCGGGACATCAGACCTCTATGGTCACTTTGGTGGCTGCGGCCCGCCCGCCCCCCCCCCCCCCCCCCCCCCCCCGTACATCTCCTGCACTTCTCCCCTCCCCTCCCCCCGGAGCCCTTTGTGATTTTGTTTGTTATTTTCTCGGGGCCGGCTGACAAAGGCCCTTGTTGTTCGGCACTGATGGCGTGCCCCTGTCCTCTTCTATTGTAAAAGGTGGAGAAAGGCGGGCAATTCATCATCCTCTCGTCACACTGGAGCCTGCGGGGCTGACAACCATTCATCGGAGGCTCGGGATTCGCCCAAGACCCGGAGCACACAACGCCGCCACCACGACGCCCATTCTTCCAGCGACAGCTCCCCTCGCCGACCGTCCCGGCCCCCCGCCGGGCCGAGAAGCCGCAGCCGCGACAGGGAACGCAAGAGAAGGAGGTCGAGGTCCCCGCGAGAGGCCAAGCGGCGGCATGACACAGACTCAGACGACTGATTGGGGCCGGAGCACAGCGGGGGGAGGGGAGAAGAATGCGCTGTGCGGTGGGGCCGGCCCGGTGGGGGGGCGACTCCTAGAAGTTGTAGCTCTGCGACTCTCAGGGACACTTCTATTGAATCGTCAAATTGACTTTGCCACAGATATTACCAAGCAATAAATTCTCGTCTTCCCACACCGCTCGGGGGGCGCCCCCCTCCCCAGCGAAGGCGGAATCGCAGTTTGACTCGCTGACGACGCTGTGTGTGTTCTTATCAATAAAAAACAGAGACCTTCCCATCTCCATGGACGGAAATCCACCGGACTGGCCAATCGTTTGGCTGCCCGTGGTCGATATACACTCTATTACCAAAAGTATTGGGACGCCTGCCCCTTTACATGGACGTTAATGGCGGGCGTTCCAATATTTTTGGTAATAGAGTGTATTTTTATTTTTTTATCAGGTAATTGTTTCATAAAATATTTTTTTTTCTTGAAAATACGTCACAAACGTTCTGCATATTTTCATATGTTGTTTTATTTGCTGCATTTAACACTTGATTAGCCTTCCTGATTTAAAAATAAATTAAATTATTGGCTAAACGCATTCCAATTGCATCAAACAAAGGTGTGAAAAGTCCTACAGTTCATTTGCTAGAGTAGCCACAGCCACAGAGTAGAAAAGTCTGTCCCCTGCCAACCCTTGTGGAAGCAGCGGTCTCTCTGCAAAGGTCCAACATGTCCCCGCTTAGGCTGAAACAGAGCTGTCCAATCAGGGAAGAGAGTGATCTTTGCTGATTGCAGTTACAAAACTGACTCGGGTTGGGCAAGGAACATTCTTTGCTGCATGCTGGCAATGAACCCCCTTTGCTGCATAAAGGCAAGGAACCTTCTTGGCTGCGTGATGGCAAGGGATGGGCAGGAAACCTTCTTTGCTGCATGCTGGCAAGAGACGGGTAATGAACGCCTTTTACTGCAAGCTGGCAAAGGATGGGTGAGGAACCTTCTTGGCTGCAAGCTGGCAAGGAACCTTCTTTAATGCATGCTAGCAAGGGATGGGACAAGGAACTTTATTAGCTGCAACCTGGCAAGGGACGGGCAGTGAACCTCATATGCTGACAAGGGATGGGCAAGGAACCTTCTTTGCTGCAAGCTGGCAAGGAACCTTCTTTGCTGCATGGTGGCAAGGGACGGGCAATAAACCCCCTTTACTGCATGCTGGCAAGGGACGGGCAAGAAACATTCTCTGCTGCATGCTGACAAGGAACAGGCAAGGAACTTTCTTTGCTGCATGTTGGCAAGGGACGGGCAAAGAACCTTCTTTGCTGCATGCTGGCAAGGGACAGGTAATTAACTTTCTTTGCTGCAAGCTGGTAAGAGATGGGCAAGGACCTTCTTTGCTGCAAGCTGGCAAGGGACGGGTAATGAACTCCCTTTACTGCAAGCTGGCAAGGGACAGACAAGGAACATTCTTTGCTGCAAGCTGGCAAGGGACAGGCAAGGAACCTTCTTTGCTGCAAGCTGGCAAGAGATGGGCAAGGAACCTTCTTTTCTGTGTGATGGCAAGGGACGGGCAAGGAACCCCCTTTACTGCATGTTGGCAGGGGACAGGCAAGGAACCTTATTGGCCGCATGCTGGCAAGGGACGGCCTTTTCTACTCTGCAGCTGTAGCTGCTTTAGAGAAACACCAAACTGTAAAGCTGACTATAGAAGGTTGGAAATGTTTTCAGGTTCAGCGGGACCAGCTGAATTTTGATGCGCGGGCCGCTCCTACCCAACAGAGGTCCAGGGGTCGATCTCACGGACTTCTGTTGAATGAGAATGTTTTCAGCTGCCGTGTTCTCACAGTGGAGAGTTCTGCTGACAGAACACAAAGGGGGTGGATTTACTAAAGGCAAACAGACTGAGCACTTTGCAAAGTGCAGTTCCTCCAGAGCTTAGTAAATGAGGTAAAGCTTCACAAAGCATACCCAATCATGTGCAAGGAAAATACAAATAAAATGCATTTTTGCTTGCACACGATTGGATGATAAAAGTCAGCAGAGCTTCCCCTCATTTACTAAGCTTTGGAGCAACTGCAAAGTGATACTTGCCTGCTCTGTGTAATGGTTTTTCATAGAGCAGTGCCGATCCTCCTCTTCTTGGGTCCCCCCCCCCCCCGGTGCTCCTGGCTCCTCTTCCCCCTGCCAAGTGCCCCCAGACCAAACAGCGTGCTGTGGGGGCACCCAAGCAGGCCCGCTCCTGGGCCGCTGCTCTCCGTGTCCATTCTGGTGAGATGGGGGGGGGGGGGGTCCCCAAGGAATTCCACCTAATTTGTAGGGTTTTATTTTCACTTCCTGTCTGGCTATGGAACAGGAAGTCAAGGGAAATCTCTGCAATGGGACACAGATGGCGGAACAAAATAATCTGACGGGTTATAACCCTTCCTTGCTCTATCCAAAATGAAAAATAAAACAAACGCGGCCCCAAACACCCCCTCCCCTGCTGGAGACGGACAGTGGTGATCCCAGGAGACATTGCAAGACCCTAACAACTAACACATGCAGAGGCAGAGGCATGATGTAGTTTCACCACAGCTGGAGGGCCGAGGTTGCCTACCCCTGCTTTTAGGAGGTCGATGCTGCTCCTCGCTCCAGCTTCCCGAGGAAATTGCTTCTCCTCGTCTTAGGACTCCCGGCCAATCAAGTCGCAGGACCTACTTCTTGTTCGGCTGGGAGTCCTAAGACTCCCTGGCCAATCGGGTCTCAGGACCCCGTTTCCTGATTGGCTGGGAGGAGAAGCATGAAGACTTTAGAGAATATTAATTTGCTAATGTCACACAACGGGGTGGTAGGGTGACCACGTGTCCTGGATTGCCTGGGACAGTCCCGCATTCTGCAGGTCTGTCCCGGGCACCTTCACTCTGGGACAATACAGTGTCCCGGAGTGAAACTGATACAGGTCCCAGCATGAACCCCTCGGAGCTGAAGATGTAATCCCCCCCCCCAACTAGTGACAAACTACAGGTCCCAGCATGAACCCCTCAGAGCTGAAGATGTGACATCCCCCCTGAACCCCAACTAGTGAAGAACTACAGGTCCCAGCATGAACCAGTGAAATCTGTGGGATCACACCCTTAGATCTCACAGGTTCATGCTGGGAGTTTCACTTTTGGGTAGGGATGTGACCCCAAAAAGTGAAGGACTACAGGTCCCACCATGAACCCCTCAGAGCTGAAGTAGTGAGCCCCCCCAACCAGTGAAGAACTACAGGTCTCAGGATGAACCAGTGAAATCTATGGGGGTCACAAGATATAAAAAAAATATATATTTTTTTTTAGGAAGGGGTCCCTGAATGGCAGTTTGGAAATGTGGTCACCCTACTTGGTGGGCTCAGGGCGCAGTGCTCTGCGCCCCGAGCCCACTCTTTCTTGAAGCGAATTGGAGCCTCAGGATCTAATCATGTGCGTCAAGAAAAAAAAAAAACATTGAAATCCATGAGTCCGGCGTCCTGCATGTAGATTAGGGGCCGGACGCATGGGTTAGAGGGGCGGCGCACCTTATTGAGCGGCCACCACTGCTTTGTGGTCTAGCAGGCTTTGCTGAAGGCTCCTGCTGCTGCCAGTCAAATCCTGTGACCAGGGGGCACGAGACCAAGCCACGCTACCCGTGTCTATTGATGCAGACAGTGCGGCTTCCTATGTGGTTCCACCGAGAAGAGGAGGAGCCGAGAGTGCTGACAGGGGACACGTGAAAAAGGAGGGTTGGGTTCTCTCTTTGCAAAACCGTTACACAAACCAGACAATTGTGACATGTTTATTATTTTATTTTATTTTTTAAATGACTTTTAGGCTTGCAGGAAAAAGAACCATCTGGGGTGGTAAAAATGGTATCTAATAGTGTACCCCGCCCCGCCCCCAAAAAATAAAACATAATGTCATTTCACCAGCAACAACTAAACTGTTACAGCTTCAGATTTCTGGTTAAGTGTACATTGTATCGGTTTTGTCTGTTCATAATAAATGATATTTTATATTTGATTTTGTGCATTCCTTTTCTTCAAGTATATATCTGGGGGAAAGAGAAGAAAAACCTCAGTACCAGCCCTGTCCACCTGTCATAGACTTTGGCAGGCTGGGGGGGCGGGACTGGATGCTGCACCTGTCCCTCCCCCGGGCACATTAAAACGCCATGAGGGACGCACACTTACCTGTTTTGTTGTAGTGCTGAGTAACCACTTCAGAACCCGGAACTTTCACCCCCCTTCCTGCCCAGGCCAATTTTCAGCGCTGTCATACTTTGACAATTACTCAGTCATGTGACATTGTACCCAACTGACATTTTTATCATTTTTTCGAGACTTAAAAAAAAATAAAAAAAATCTTTCGGTGGTATTTCATCACCACTGATTTTTTATGTTTTGCTAGACAAATGAAAAAAGACAAAAAAAAATAAAAATTCTTAGTTTCTGTTGTATTTTTTACTTCTTCATTGATGGTCACTGGTGAGGCTGCACTGATAGTCACTGGTGAGGCTGCACCGATGGGCACTGGTGAGGCTGAACTGATGTGCACTGATTATGTGTCACTGGTGAGGTTGCACTGATGGACACTGGTGAGGCTGCACTGATGCTGAAAGGTTATGTGGCACTGATGTGCACTGGTTATGTGGCACTGGTGAGGCTGCACTGATGCTGAAAGGTTTTGTGGCACTGATGTGCACTGGTTATGTGGCACTGGTGAGGCTGCACTGATGCTGAAAGGTTATGTGGCACTGATGTGCACTGGTTATGTGGCACTGGTGAGGCTGCACTGATGCTGAAAGGTTATGTGGCACTGATGTGCACTGGTTATGTGGCACTGGTGAGGCTGCATTGATGGCAACTGGTAAGGCTTGCACCGATGGTTACAGGTGAGGCACACTCTCCCCGTTCTTCAGCTCCTGTGACCGATCGTGGGACACCGGCGGTAGCGATTAGGTCCACGGTCACGAAGCTTCGGCCTGCAGCACGCGCTACCCACGGCTGGGCACTTAAAGGCTACATGCCTGTGCCCAGCCGTGCCATTCTGCCGACGTATATCGTCGGTAGGAGGTCCTTGAAGCGGAGCTCCACCCTAAAGTTAAACTTCCACTTATCGGAACCCTCCCCCCTCCAGTGTCACATTTGACACCTTTCAGGGGGGTGCAGATACCAGTGAGAGCGGCGCACACGACTCGGGCATGCGTCGTAGGGAACCGGGTAGTGAAGCCGCAATGCTTCACTTCCTGGTCCCCTCATGGGGAGGCGGTGGGGGCAGCTGAGCGACAAGCGATCGCTCATCCTCTGCTGCGGACGCCGCTGGACTCCAGGACAGGTAAGTGTCCTAATATTAAAAGTCAGCAGCTGCAGTATTTGTAGCTGCTGGCTTTTAATAATTTATTTTTTTCGGCGGACATCCACTTTAATTGGTTGATACAATAAAAAAAAAGAGAGATCTTAAGTTTCAAAAATCCTACAGAAATAATTATAAACTTTCTATTTTGTTAATTGATAAAAAAAAAAAAAAAGATAACTATTATGCTTCTTTTTCTGAAAGCATTCTTCATTTACTGCATTTTTTTTCACACCTGCTTAAAACTTTTGCACAGTACTGTATATTTTAACCACTTAAGGACCCCTTCGCGCTGATATACGTCAGCAGAATGGCACGGCTTGGCACAACCACGTACCTGTACGTGGCCCTTTAAGCCCAGCCGGGGGGTCGTGCTCGTGCTGCCGGCGCGTGCACACGACCCGGTCCGAAGCTCCGCGGCCGTGGGACCCGCGGACCCGATCGCCGTCGGAGTCCCACGATCGGTTCCCGGAGCTGAAGAACGGGAAGAGGTGAGTGTAAACAAACCTTCCCTGTTCTTCACAGTGGCAGTGTCACCGATCATCTGTTCCCTGATATAGGAAAAGACGATTAATGACGTCACACGTCCAGCCCCGCCCCCCCTACAGTTAGAAACACATATGAGGTCACACGTAAACCCTTCAGCGCCCCCTTGTGGTTAACTCCTAAACTGCAATTGTCATTTTCACAGTAATCAGTGCATTTTTATAGCACTTTTTGCTGTGAAAATGACAATGGTCTCAAAAATGTATCAAAATTGTCCAATGTGTCCGCCATAATGTCGCGGTCATGAAAAAAATCGCTGATTGCCGCCATTAGTAATAAGAAAAAAAATATTAATAAAACTATCCCCTATTTTGTAAACTCTATAAATTTTGCGCAAACCAATCAATAAACGCTTATTGCGATTTTTTTTTATTTTTTACCAAAAATATGTAGAAGAATACGTATCGGCCTAAACTGATATATAATTTTTTTGGGGGATATTTATTATAGCAAAAAGTAAAAAATATTTTTTTTTTCAAAATTGTCGCTCTTTTTTTGTTTATAGCGCAAAAAAATAAAAACCGCAGAGGTGATCAAATACCACCAAAAGAAAGCTCTATTTGTGGGGGAAAAAAGGACGCCAATTTTGTTTGGGAGCCATGTCGCACGACCGCGCAATTGTCAGTTAAAGCGAAAACTGCCCGGGTCCTTTTACCTGCATAATGGTCCGGGTCTTAAGTGGTTAATAATAATAAAAAAAAATGGAGAGATCTTAATCTTCAAAATCATACAGAAATAATTATAAACTTTCTATTTTGTTAATTGATAAAAAAATAAACTATTACTGCTTCTATTTGTAAAAGGATTCTTCATTTACAGCATTTTTTTTTGCACAGTGCAAAAAAAAAAGAATGGAGATCTTAATTTTTTCTAAAATCATAAAGACATAATTATAAACTTTCTATTTTTTTTAATTGATAAAAAAAATGAATTTTTACTGCTTCTTTTTCTGAAAGCATGCTTCATTTACAGCATTTTCTTCTTCTTTTTTTTTTTTTACACCTGCCTAAAACGTTTGCACAGTACCGTATATTTTAATTATAAAAAAAATAAAATAAAAAAATGGAGAGATCTTAATTTTCAAAATCACATAGAAATAATTATCATTTTATAACGATAGCTCATGTTTCCAATTTCGGGGGGCATCTGTCACATGCAGTGCCCAACATGACCTACAGGGGGCTGCCTCCCCGAACAAACAGAAAAATCACCTCCAGGGCTGTTAGCATTTTGTTCTAATTGTCCTCATTGCCCCCCCCCCCCCCCATGAAATGAGCAGCTCAGTGCTGAGGGGCGCCTTGCTGTCAGGTCTTCAGTTGTAGGCGGAGAGCCCCCCCCCCCCCCAGGAGATGACTGAAGGGTGGGCGTAGTCGCCCAGAGGGGTGGACAAGCTGCTGCCTCGGGAGCGGGAGGGGCCCTTTAAATGGAAGGCATGTCAGAATGTTTACAGTGTAATTGCTGAGTGTGTTTTATAAGGACACGCTGCATTTTAGAGGAGGTGACCCCCTGCGGAGGTCAGGATGTGACATTTTATGCCACTTAAAATGACAGAGAGGAGAAAAAAAAAGGTTAAATGATGCCGAATTATATTATTTATTACAGGTAATTATATGGCGCCATCAATTTACCCAGCACTTTACATATACACTCACTGGCCAATCAGGTACACCTGTTCTATTGCTTGGTAACTAGACATGTGCGCTGCCAAAAAATGTGTTCGTTTTCGTTTTTTGGGGATTTTTTCGGGTCATTCGTTATGATCGAAATTCGTTATTTGGAATCAATTCGGATATCCGAAAATAAGAGATAAAATCCAGAAATTCGAAAAAAGGAAGATTTGAAAATCTGAAAATGATAACTAACTAATAATAACTATTACTAACTAAAATCAAAAATTCGAAAAATTTAACATTCCAAGATTCGTAAAATTGGGAAATCCGAAAATAAGAATCAAAAATCTGAAAATTAGAAAGAACGCAAAATACGAAAATAAGAACGAAAATTTGAAAATCGGAAAACAATAACTAACTAATAATAATTACTATTACTAACCAAAATCAAAAATTCGAAAAATGGATCATTCCAAGATTCTTGCGAATCTTGGAATGATCCATTTTTCAAATTTTTGATTTTGATTTTTGATTGGGACATCCGAAAAAATCAAAAAATTCGGAAATACGAAAATAAGAAAGAAAATCCAGAAATTCGAAAGAAGGAAAATTTGAAAATATGAAAATGATAACTAATAATAACTATTACTAACTAAAATCAAACATTCCAAGATTCGAAAAATTGGGAAATCCGAAAATAAAAATCAAAAATCTGAAAATTAGAAAGGAAGAAAATCCAGAAATAAGAACGAAAATTTGATCATCCGAAATAATAACTTACTAATAATAACTATTACTAACTAAAATCAAAAATTCCAAAAATTCCGAAATTCAAAACAAATTTAAGATTCAGAAATTCAAAAATCCAAATATTCTAAAATAAGAACGGAAATCCAAAAATAAGAACTAACTAATAATAACTATTGCTAACTAAAATCAAAAATTTGAAAATTTGAACCAACGAAAATAAAAACGAAAATTTGAAAATCCGAAAATAATAACTAATAATAATAACTATTACTAACTAAAATCAAAAAATCGAACATTCCAAGATTCAAAAATTGGGACATCCGAAAATAAGAACAAAAATCCGAAAGAACGAAAATTTGAAAATCCGAAAAATTAACTAACTTATAATAATAATAATAACCATTACTAACTAAAACCAAAAATTCTGAAATTCAAAAAAAAATTGAAGATTCAGAAATTCAAAAATCCAAATATTGTAAAAAATATATATAAAAAAACATTTTTTTCCTCAGTTTAGGCCGATACGTATTCTTCGACATATTTTTGCTAAAAAAATCGCAATAAACATTTATCGGTTGGTTTGCGCAAAATGTATAGTGTTTACAAAATAGGGCATAGTTTTATTGCATTTTTATTTATTTTGTTACTACTAATGGCGGCAATCAGCGATTTTTTTTCGTTACTGCGACATTATGGCAGACACTTCGGACAATTTTGACAAATTTTTGGGACCATCGAAAAGTGCTATAAAAATGCACTGATTACTATGACAATTGCAGTTTAGGAGTTAACCACTAGGGGGCGCTAAGGGGTTAAGTGTGACCTCATCTGTGTTTCTAACTGTAGGGGGGCGGGGCTGGACGTGTTACGTCGTTAATCGTCTTTCCCTATATCAGGGAACAGACGATCAGTGTCACTGCCACTGTGAAGAATGAGGAAGCTATGTTTACACTCACCTATCCCCGTTCTTCAGCTCCTGTGACCGATCGCGGAATACCGGCGGCGATCGGGTCCCACGGCCGCGGTCACGGAGCTTTGGACCGGGTCGTGTGCACGTGCGACCCACGGCTGGGCTCTTAAAGGTAGGGTTGTCCCGATACCATTTTTTTAGGACCGAGTACAAGTACCGATCCTTTTTTTCATGTACTCGCCGATACCGAATACCGATACTTTTTTTTAAATGTCACGTGACAGTTTTCAAACCACAATACAGACTATTTTCTTTAGAATTATGAAGAACTCTAGCTCAACACATTATAAAAGAATAAAAATGAGTAAAAATGAATAAAAATGTTTTATTTGCTTGTCACGCAGTAGTAAAAAAAACTCAGAGAATTTTCACAGAACATGTTGATAAATACAAAAAAAGTATTCTATTCAGGCATCGGGAGCATTTGTGCGAGTACAAGTACTCCCGCAAATACTCGGTATCGGTCCCGATACCGATACTAGTATCGGTATCTGGACAACCCTACTTAAAGGCGACGTACAGGTACGTGCTTGTGCCCAGCCGTGCCATTCTGCCAATGTATATGTGTAGGAGGCGGTCCTTAAGTGGTTAAAGGGGTTGTAAGGGTTCATTTATTTATTTACCGTATTTATCGGCGTATAGCGCGCACCCCCAACCTAGAAGAAAAATTTCAGGGAAAAAAAATACTTTTTCGTCGGTGTCTTGCCCGGCGTCCATCGGCGGCCTTGTCCGGCCCGGCGTCCGTCTGTAGCCTCGGTGGTGTCCTCCCGCGTTGTCTCTGAGCCAATCCCCGCTTCCCCCGCTGTGTTTGAACAACTCCGCCGACATATAACGAGCGCAGTACACTCGGGCACGCTCTGCTCCTCTCGTGTAAAGGATGTACAGGACGTGACCGCGAGGGGAGCCGAGCCTGGACGAGTGTACTGCGCTTGGTATATGTCGGCTTCTTAGTTGAAACACCGAGTATCGGCGTATATCGCACACCCACGATTTTGCCCTGATTTTAAGGGCAAAAAAGTGCGTGGTATACGCCGATAAATACGGTATTTTAAATAACAAACATGTCATACTTACCTCCACTGCAACGAGTGGCCCTGATCGCCCTCTTCTGGGGTCCCTCGGCGGCTGTCTCGGCTCCTCCCCGCAAGAGCTAACCCCCTTTCTGGGAAGCTCTCTCACAAGGGGGTTAGCTTGCGGGCGCGCTCCCGTGTGATACAGTGGCGGCCAAAGCCGCCAAGAGTATCGCTCCGCTCTGCCCCCCAACACGCCGCGTGAAGAGCCGCTTCAAGTTGGGGGAAAGCATCGCGGGATCGTGCCCACAAAGTTTCATGGCTCAGGTAAGTAAAACGAGGGGGGGGGGGGCCCCGGGTGGCATAGGATGCATTAAGGTGAAAGAACACAAAGTTTTACAACCCCTCTAAGACTCACCAGGGCTCGTCCTGTGCGATAAAAAATGGTCAACTGATGGAATCCATTGTGTCCACCCAATTCATTGGCTGTGTTTAGTTCCAATTTTATGGCTGTCCTTTGGGGAGGTCACTACTATTGTGACATTATAGAAGGTCAATTAAGAACCCCCAACGGTAAGTGAGGCGTCCCCTTTCATGGCTCGGGAGCAAGAATGCCATTGAGCAGTGAAATGTTTTGGCAATTAATCCTTTTTGTTAGGCTGGAAAGGAGAAGGGCTGGGAGAGAAATGAGCAACCTCACCCAGAGGACACATGGAGGGGGGAAGGCCACCTCAGGGATGAAGGGGGGAAGGAGATCTCGGGGATGAAGGGGGGAAGGAGACCTCGGGGATAAAGGGGGGAAGGAGACCTCTGGGATAAAGGGGGGAAGGAGACCTCTGGGATAAAGGGGGGGAAGGAGACCTCGGGGGATGAAGGGGGGAGGAGATCTCGGGGATGAAGGGGGGGAAGGAGATCTCGGGGATGAAGGGGGAAGGAGACCTCAGGGATAAAGGGGGGAAGGAGACCTCTGGGATGAAGGGGGGAAGGAGACCTCGGGGATAAAAGGGGGGAAGGAGACCTCGGGGATAAAGGGGGGAAGGAGACCTCGGGGATAAAGGGGGGAAGGAGACCTCGGGGATGAAGGGGGGAAGAGAACCTCGGGATGGAGGGAAGGAGACCTCTGGAGTAAAGGGGGAAGGGGAAGGAGACCTTGGGGATAAAAGGGGAAGGATACCTCGGGGATAAAGGGGGGAAGGAGACCTCGGGGGATGAAGGGGGGAAGGAGACCTCGGGGATGAAGGGGGGAAGGAGACCTCGGGATGAAGGGGGGAAGGAGACCTCGGGGATGAAGGGGGGGAAGAAGACCTCGGGGATGAAGGAGGGAAGGAGACCTCGGGGATGAAGGGTGAAAGGAGACCTCGGGGGTGAAGGGGGGAAGGAGACCTCGGGGATGAAGGAGGGGAAGGAGAGCTCGGGGATGAAGGGGGGAAGGAGACCTCGGGGATGAAGGGGGGAAGGAGACCTTGGGGATGAAGGGTGGGAAGGAGACCTCGGGGATGAAGGGGGGAAGGAGACCTCGGGGATAAAGGGGGGAAGGAGACCTCTGGGATAAAGGGGGAAGGAGACCTCTGGGATAAAGGGGGGAAAGGAGACCTCGGGGATGAAGGGGGGAAGGTGATCTCGGGATGAAGAGGGAAGGAGACCTCAGGGATAAAGGGGGGAAGGAGACCTCTGGGATGAAGGGGGGGAAGGAGACCTCGGGGATAAAGGGGGGAAGGAGACCTCGGGGATAAAGGGGGGGAAGGAGACCTCGGGGATGAAGGGGGAAGGAGACCTCGGGGATGGAGGGAAGGAGACCTCTGGGATAAAGGGGGGAAGGAGACCTCGGGGATAAAAGGGGAAGGATACCTCGGGGATAAAGGGGGGGGAGAGACCTCGGGGATGAAGGGGGGAAGGAGACCTCGGGGATGAAGGGGGGAAGGAGACCTCGGGATGAAGGGTGGAAGGAGACCTGGGGATGAAGGGGGGAAGAAGACCTCGGGGATGAAGGAGGGAAGGAGACCTCGGGGATGAAGGGTGAAAGGAGACCTCGGGGGTGAAGGGGGGAAGGAGACCTCGGGGATGAAGGAGGGAAGGAGACCTCGGGGATGAAGGGGGGAAGGAGACCTCGGGGGATGAAGGGGGGAAGGAGACCTTGGGGATGAAGGGTGGAAGGAGACCTCGGGGATGAAGGGGGGAAGGAGACCTCGGGGATGAAGGAGGGAAGGAGACCTCGAGATGAAGGGGGGAAGGAGACCTCGGGGATGAAGGGAGGAAGGAGACCTCTGGGATGAAGGGGGGAAGGAGACCTCGGGGATGAAGGGGGAAGGAAACCTCAGGGATGAAGGGGGGAAGGAGACCTCGGGATAAAGGGGGGAAGGAGACCTCGGGGATGAAGGGGGGAAGGAGACCTCGGGGATGAAGGGGGGAAGGAGACCTCGGGGATGAAGGGGGGAAGGAGACCTCGGGGATGAAGGGGGGAAGGAGAAACCTCGGGATGAAAGAAGGGGGGGGAGTGGAAGGAGACCTCGGGGATGAAGGGGGGAAGGAGACCTTCGGGGATGAAGGGGGGAAGTAGACCTTGGGGATGAAGGGGGGAAGGAGACCCTCGGGGATGAAGGGGGGACTGGAGACCTCGGGGGATGGAAGGGGGGGGAGGAGACCTCGGGGATGAAGGGGGGAAGGAGACCTCCTCGGGGATGGGAAGGAGCGGGATGAAGGAAGGGATCTCGGGGATGAAGGGGGGAAGGAGACCTCGGGGATGAAGGGGGGAAGGAGACCTCGGGGATGAATGGACCCTTCAGCCCAGCATGGTGTGGTCATCAAGGTGGGAAGTCAACGCAAGCCAACACTAGGATCAGACATGGACTTTACCCATCACAGGTATGAGATTTACATTAATATATGGAGTTTTTTAATTGCTGTGCCCTGGGGTGGCAATTAACACCTTTGGTAACTATAGTGCCTTACATTAATATATAACAAGCCTGAACTGCCCAATCAGAAGGTTTCTTCTTCTGTTATTTTGGATCTTCTCACCACTTTCATCTCCCGGTGACAATGGTCCATCACAGCAAACATCAACAGTCAGTGAATGTAATTGTCTGTTTATCTAATGTGAGCAGGGCCGTCTTACTGAGCGGGCATGACTGGGGGCCCCACGTTCTCCTGGGGCCCCATCAGAGCCGGACAAATTGAACGCCCCCCCCCCCCCCTCGAGAATGCGGGCGACTCTGTGGATGAGAGAGCGGACAGCTGGCCAATCAGGGAGTCAGCTGCCTGGCTAGTTATCTGCTGCAAGAGGCCACCTTAGCAGGAAAGTGACACAGCAAGTGTGACAGGTGATGTGGCAAGTGAAAATCCGCAACGTGTGGCAAGTGACAATCCGCAACGTGTGGCAAGTGACAATCCGCAATGTGTGGCAGGTGACTTGGCAAGTGACAACCTGTATCTGGTGACAAGAAACCGATGCCAAGTGACGGGATGGGTGGCAAGTGACACGCTGAATCTGGTGGCAGGGGACGGGTGGCAATTAACACACTGAATTTGGTGACGATGGCAAGTGATACGCTGAATCTGGTGGCAGGGGACGGTGGCAAGGGACACGCTGAATCTGGTGACGATGGCATATGACACGCTGAATCTGGTGGCAGGAGATGGGTGGTATCTGACACGCTGAATTTGGTGACGATGTCAAGTGACACGCTGAATCTGGGGGCAGGGGACAGGGGCAAGTGACATGCTGAATCTGGTGACAGGGGCAAGTGATACACTGAATCTGGTGGCAGGGAACAGGGGCAAGTGACATGCTGAATCTGGTGGCAGGGGACAGGGGCAAGTGACATGCTGAATCTAGTGGCAGGGAACAAGGGTAAAGTGACATGCTGAATCTGGTGGCAGGGGACAGGGGCAAGTGACATGCTGAATCTGGTGGCAGGGGACAGGGGCAAGTGACATGCTGAATCTGGTGGCAGGGAACAAGGGTAAAGTGACATGCTGAATCTGGTGGCAGGGGACAGGGGCAAGTGACATGCTGAATCTGGTGGCAGGGGACAGGGGCAAGTGACACGCTGAATCTGGTGGCAGGGGACAGGGGCAAGTGACATGCTGAATCTGGTGACAGGGGCAAGTGACACGCTGAATCTGGTGGCAGGGGACAGGGGCAAGTGACACGCTGAATCTGGTGGCAGGGAACAAGGGTAAAGTGACACGCTGAATCTGGTGGCAGGGGACAGGGGCAAGTGACACGCTGAATCTGGTGGCAGGGGACAGGGGCAAGTGACACGCTGAATCTGGTGGCAGGGGACAGGGGCAAGTGACATGCTGAATCTGGTGACAGGGGCAAGTGACACGCTGAATCTGGTGGCAGGGGACAGGGGCAAGTGACACGCTGAATCTGGTGGCAGGGGACAGGGGCAAGTGACACTCTGAATCTGGTGGCAGGGGACAGGGGCAAGTGACATGCTGAATCTGGTGGCAGGGGACAGGGGCAAGTGACATGCTGAATCTGGTGGCAGGGAACAAGGGTAAAGTGACATGCTGAATCTGGTGGCAGGGGACAGGGGCAAGTGACATGCTGAATCTGGTGACAGGGGCAAGTGACACGCTGAATCTGGTGGCAGGGGATAGGGGCAAGTGACATGCTGAATCTGGTGACAGGGGACAGGGGCAAGTGGACACTCTGATCTGGAATCGCAGGGGACAGGGCAAGTGACATGCTGAATCTGGTGACAGGGACAAGTGACACACTGAATCTGGTGGCAGAGGATACACGCATGCTGAAACTGGTGACAAGGAACTAAACACGCTGAACGGGGGCACCAAGAGGGGCAAGTGACCGCAAAATCTCGCGTCAGGAAACAGGTGGAAAACAACACTCTGAATCTGGTGCAGGGGAGGGGGCAAGTGACATGCGACAAAGGCAAAGGAGAGGGGCAATGACATGCTGAATCTGGGGCAGGGGAACAGTAAATTGACATGCTGATCCGGTGGCAGGGAAAAGGGGCAAGTGACATGCTGAATCTGGTGACACGGGGCAAGTGACACGCTGAATCTGGTGGCAGGGGATAGGGGCAAGTGACATGCTGAATCTGGTGACAGGGGCAAGTGACACGCTGAATCTGGTGGCAGGGGATAGGGGCAAGTGACATGCTGAATCTGGTGGCAGGGGACAGGGGCAAGTGACATGCTGAATATGGTGGCAGGGGACAGGGGCAAGTGACATGCTGAATCTGGGTGCAGGGAGGGAACAGGGGTAAAGTGACATGCTGAATCTGGTGGCAGGGGATAGGGGCAAGTGACATGCTGAATCTGGTGGCAGGGGATAGGGGCAAGTGACATGCTGAATCTGGTGACAGGGGCAAGTGACACACTGAATCTGGGGATTATCGTGCATTAAACGAAGGACGCGCTCACGCATGTGCAGTACGCCCGGCAACGGCCGCCGACTACAGTTAACACAGCGGGAGAAGTTAGAACTTTTGACAGAACACCTGCAACAAGGTATTATTATTATACAGGATTTATATAGCGCCAACAGTTTACGCAGCGCTTTACATTAGGGAAGACAGTACATTCACAATACAAATCAATACAGGAGGGATCAGAGGGCCCTGCTCGTAAGAGCTTATAATCTAGAAGGGAGGGTCAAGTGGAACAAAGGGTAGTTAGCTGTATTAGATATGGACTCAGATGAAAAGTGCAGTTGCTAGGTGTGGGAAGGGTAGGCTTCTCTGAAGAGGAGGGTTTTCAGGGATCCTCTAAAAGCTAATAGAGAGGGAGATAGACGGATAGATTGGGGTAAGGAGTTCCATAGGTTTGGAGAGGCTCTGGAAAAGTCCTGGAGACGAGCATGGGAACAGGTGATGAGAGAGCTAGAGAGTAGGAGGTCTTGGGAAGAATGAAGAGAACGATTAGGTTGGTATTTAGAGACTAGGACAGTGATGTAGCTGGGGGCAGAGTTGTGGATGGCTTTGTAGGTAATTGTTAGTAGTTTGAATAACCCCCTCCCTGCCAGTCACATTTACAAATGTGTCAAAAGGTACATGAGTATACATGAGTACAGCATGCAACAAGGTACTCAAGACTGCAGATGGGCGCTGATGAGACAGGTGGTCACAGTAAGGCTGCAGATTGGCAAAGAGAGGCTGCAGATGGGCACAGGGAGGCTGCAAATGGGCACAGCGAGGCTGTAAATGGGCACAGCAAGGCTGTAAATGGGCACAGTGAGGCTGCAGATGGGCATTGTTGACCCTCTTTTCCACTTACAGTAGCTGCTGCATTTCTCACCCTAGGATTATACTCGAGTCAATAAGCTTTCCCATTTTTTTGTGGTAAAATGATTTGCCTCGGCTCATATTCTGGTCGGATTATACTTAAGTATATACGGTAGTTAAAGCTGAGCGGCAGGATTTTTCCATCTATCCATGCATTGGGACAGTAGTGGCTGGTGGTTCAGCAAACAAACCGACCCCCTACCCCCTGTGGGTACTCATGCAGTCAGGCTCAGGAAGATGGCCATCTCCCCGATCTCCCCGTACATCATACAGTGGCTCACCATGGGGGCACCCAAGTAGGCTCGCTTCCAAGTCCCGAGCCATGCTCCATAGCACAGTAGCTGCGTTTTATGGGCACAGTAGCTGTGTTTGATGGGCACAGTGGCTGCAATTGTTTTTTTTTTTTCAGTTTGTTTGCGCCCCCCCAAAAAATTTGCACTCCAGCCGCCACTCCTTTAGACTCAATTACATTTTGAGACTTGGGTAACGGTCATGTCATTATGGGCTTAGGTATCAAAGAATCTGTTTGACAGGTACACTTTATGGATCCAGGAGCTAATCCATTGGGTAGACGGCCACCCATCGAGAAGAGGCCAAAATTCCCCTGTGGTCAAGTGACATTTTTTTTTTCTTATTCTTCTCCTCCACGTTGTAACAATCAAATCCTGACACTAAGTCTTGTGAATGTTCACATTTATCCCCCAAATATGCCTCTGACAGGCAAACGCTGGGAGGTCTCCAACCAAAATAAAGTATTACGGCATCTAACGCAGCCCAGTCTATCACTGGAGGGCTGTGTCAAGGCATTTTTGAAGTGTTTGTCAGCCAACGGTTGGACGGGGGCCCTCGGGAGATGAGTCACCCGGTGTCAGAGAGCCGTCTGCAGCTCGTCTCCTGTTACCATAGACTGAGGCTCCTCCACGTATAACAGGCAAAGGGGGCGAGGAAGCCAAGGTCTCTTCAAAAATTGCTTAAAAAAAAAAGCCGCCAGGTGCAAAAAAATAAATGGGCTCCATCCTATGCCCTGGAGGACATTTCAAGGAACATGGCGGACTCCGATCCAGACAGTTGGCATTGAGAAGATGAGCTGCGGCGCGGTATACGCCTCGGCCTGCTGCGTGGATGTGCTGTCATTTGATAAATGAGATTAAAAGTGTTTGATCTGTCTATGACCTGATTAGGAAAATATGTTTGGTTTTTCATTTGTTTCGAGGTGTCAAGACTTCCTCCATGTTGTGTGGAGAATTATCAGCTTAGCGGTGATGTGGGGGATCGGAGCGAAGGGCCTGGATCCGTGTAAAGTGAGATGCTAACGCCTCCGGTAGCGGAAGCCGGTAGCTCCCTGGAGGGAAGACTTATCCTGTCAATACAAAAAAAAAAAATATATCACTTTGATCATTTTTCCTTTTTCGAATTTCAATTGACATGAAGAGATTTTACCGTGGAAGCAGCATCAAAATACATAATTAAACCCTAAACCAAAGTCAGGTGATGGAAAAAAAAAATGATATGGCCTGCAGCACTACGATACATCCATTATGTGCAAGGGCATGCAAGCAGACGTTCTCCAACCTAGGACAGATATCTTCTCATGGCATTTGGTTTATTGGGTCTCTTGGGGGGCCCCAAGCGGAGATATGTCCTTAGGACTAGGGATGAGCTTCGTGTTCGACTCGAACATCGTATGTTCGGCAGACACCTCCACTGTGCCCTGCATAGACAAAGTGACAGTGGTCAGTGAACAGCAAGAGAAGGAAGCAGCAAGACGTGCAGCAAGACGTGCTCTCTCCTCTCTCTGTGCTGATTTCACGACCAGGTGTCTACTGCTGGTTGTGTCGGCCCCCTCTCTCTCCTAGGGCTTGAACCAGGGAGTAGCAGATACTGGCGCACGGATCCCAGCAGTGGGACGTGTGGCTCATACTCCCTGGATAGGCAGGGTTTTTTGGCCACCCCCCGTTCCTGCTCCAGCTCCTTCTCTGCTCCAGCCCCCATCCTCTGAAGGTAAGTCTGCCTGCTCTCCCTGGGACTAAAAGCGGCCGTCCTTGTCAGGACAAGCCGCAGTCTTCTCTGTCCCGAAGACAGGAATCTTCTTTTTTTCCCCAGCCTAGGTTCCCCTGCACTCCCTCACCTCCCTTACCTCCATCATCCCCAAGGGCCCCAAGGGCCCCCCTTCCTCTATTCCTCCGCCCGTGTAGTTTTCGCCGTTCTGGTGCTCTGTTGAGGGCACCGCGCCCAGGCCGCTCCGAATCGCGGGGCCGCGGTCTAGGAAAGACCGCGGCTTCACTTGCGGCCTAACGGCGCGCCGCTCCCCACGCCTCTGTGGTCCTCTCTCAGCCCCAGGAAACCTCCCCTACCCCAGAGGGCCAGCTACCCGGCCTGTCTCTCACCCCCTCAGCCCCCTGTTCAATTAAAGAATCACCCTGTCAGCCCTCTTCCCACTGCCTGAACAGCCATCCCGCCTGACCAGCAACAGGGTCCCCCTCACAGCCCCAGCCCCCCCCCCCCCCCCTGTCTTTCCAAAGCACAGAAGCCTGATCCAGGGGTTACCCGATCGCCTCTTACAGGGGTCAGGAAGGAATTTTTTCCCTGCTGGAGCATATTGGCCGAGCACCGCCGGGGTTTTTTGCCTTCCTCTGGACCAAGCCTGGAGAGAGGAGTTAGCCAATTCCTCTCCCCACTGCCCCGAAATCCCCCCCCCCCCCCCGTGTATTGACGATCATGGCACGTAGGCAATATTCTGCCGAAACCATTTGGAGTTTGAGGCAATGCGCCGCAATACTGCCAGCCATCACCAAAAAGGCCCTAAGAACTGAGCGACTATTGAGAATCGATCATAGATCGACGGTCAGTCATTTCAGCCATTTACCCCAGCTCAAGCACATATCATGTGCTCTGATCAACACAAGATCGGCAGTAAAACACCGACTAGAAATCCGCGACTTCATTCAACAAAAGGATCTAGACTGTCTTTTTATTACAGAGAGCTGGCTCACAGCCGACTGTAACACCATTCTAGGAGAACTGGTGCCAGAAAATTACCGTATCATAACGGAAAACAGAATAGGGCAAAGAGGAGGCGGCCTGGCGGTGATCCTCAAGACTCATCTTACGATCACCAAACCAGTCCGCCAAAACCCTCTTCCATTCATGGAAACCCTTACTCTACAACTTCAAGCAAGTTCAAAGGAGACCGTCCACATTCTGCTCTGCTATAGGCCGCCCGGCCCAAAATCGCAGCTGCTATCATCATGGACGGATTTCTTCTCCACTTATACCCTCAACAGCAAACACCTGTTGCTGCTCGGGGATTTCAATCTCTGGGCCAACTCCTCACAGGACCCCATTGCCGACGCCTGTATTGACCACCTGGAAGGATTAGGATTGCAGCAACTAGTATGTGGGCCCACACATGCTTCAGGTCACACACTTGATCTTATTTTCAGACAAGCTCTGGAAATAAAAATTTGGGAAAATGAAAAATTGCCATGGACAGATCACCATGCAATTACCTTCAATATTTCCACAATCCCCCCCGCAACAAAAACATCAAATCCAGTGACAACACACTGGACTAGATGTCAGAAGAAGCTCCACTCGGAACTCTTCAAAACCACTTTAAGGAAAAAAATAGAAACAACTCCGCCGCATCAAACGGCCGTTGAAACATTGGAAGCCATAAACTCGGCCATGCTACAGTCAGCCGACTTGGTAGCGCCGAAGCGACGAACCCGCATCGGAAAACCAACCGCAGCTGGTTTAGCAACCAACTGTCGTTACTGAAGCAAGAACGCAGAAGGGCCGAATCTGCCTGGAAAAGATGTTCTTCAGAGCTAAACCTATCCATCTACAAGGCGACTACAAGAAAATACCACAAAGGAATTTTCCAAGCCAAGAAAAATTATTTTTCGGAGGCTATCAACGGCGCCCTAAACCGCCCCCGCGAACTCTTCAAGATGGTCACCCAGACCATGAAGCCAGGATGCATTGAAACCCCCAGCTCGGACACACAAGAATTTTGCAATGAACTATCGGATTACTTCATTAATAAAATCGAGGTGATCCGTGAAAGCATTCAGCAAAACAATTCCCCCCCTCAGCCCCCCCTGCAGCCTCTCACACAACACCCATAGTAATTCTTCTATATCAGGTAAGTTCGCCCTGGAACCCATCTCCATCGAGACCACTAAGAATGTCATTTGTACTCTGCGTAATAGCACAGCGCCAAATGACGTTATCCCCACTAAACTGCTGAAGGAATGCGCCGACATTCTGGCTCCTCCCATCACGCAGCTTATCAACCAGTCTTTCTTGGAAGGCATAGTGCCCTCACAGTTGAAAGAGGGTGTAATCCAACCCATCCTGAAGAAACCCTCCCTGGACCCCAAGGATCCACTCCACCGCCGTCCCATAACTAGCCTCAACGTACTCTCAAAGATAATGGAAAAAGTAGTGGTACAACAGCTGCAACAGCATCTAGATACCCACAAGCTACTTGACCCATTGCAATCAGGCTTCCGTCCCGGACACGGGACAGAAACAGCATTACTGAAAGTATGGGACGATGTTCTCAAGGCCGCAGACGAAGGAGAATCTTGTCTTCTAGTTCTGTTGGACCTAAGTGCCGCTTTCGACACTGTAGACCACAATCTGTTACTGACTCGGCTTGCTGAAGTAGCCAGAGTCGCAGAAGGCGATCTATCTTGGTTCTCCTCTTTTCTGGAAAACCGATCGCAAACAGTGAAGTTAGGACCTTTCACGTCTGACAAACGCACAGTAACATGCGGAGTCCCTCAAGGATCGCCTCTGTCACCAGTGCTGTTTAACATATATCTTCGTCCTCTCTTTGAGATTATCAGCAGCCAAAAACTGCTCTACCACTCATATGCAGATGACACACAACTCTATTTCCGCATCTGCAACAGACAGGATCACCACCTCAATCTAGAGACATGTCTCTCTTTGATAGAGGACTGGATGACAAAGAGTTATCTTAAACTCAATGGAGCGAAAACAGAACTTCTCCTGTTTCACGCCAAGCGTATGAATCAACTTTCAACAGCATGGACCCCCCCGCCCATTCTGGGCAAGCTCATCACCCCTAGCGCCAAAGTCAAAAGCCTAGGGGTCATTTTTGACTCCTTTATGACAATGGACGCACAAATAGGGTCAGTAGTCAGCGGATCTCACCATCTGCTGCGCCTACTACGCAGACTCACTCCGTTCATCCCTAAAGAAGATTTAGCGGTCGTGGTGGGAGCAATTGTTAACTCCAGACTGGATTATGCAAATGCCCTTTACCTCGGCTCTCCCCAAGTACCAAATCGCTCGTCTGCAAGTCGTTCAGAATACGGCCGCCAGACTGGTGACTGGGAAAAAACCCTGGGAATCCATCTCACCTTCACTGAGAGCACTTCATTGGCTGCCAGTCAAAGACAGAATCGCTTTTAAAGCTCTCTGTCTTACACATAGATGTGTCCATGGGAATGCCCCCCTTTATTTATGCGAAATAATAAAAGCGCATAATCCCAATCGCGTTTTGCGATCCACGAATCAGAACCTGCTCCAGGTTCCGAAAGCCAACTTCAAGTCCAAGGGAGAAAGGAGATTCGCATTCCAAGGTCCCAGACTATGGAACGCTTTACCAACCAGCATTCGGTTGGAGGAGAACCACCTAGCATTTAGGAAAAAGGTCAAGACTTTTCTCTTTTGATATCAAAGGAGACAGGAACAACAAGCGCCCAGAGGCGATTCAGTTCGCATGTGCCGCGCTATACAAGTTTTCATTCATTCATTCATTCATACTGGCCGTTCGCGCAAAATTCTAGTGGCGTGTCACGCCCCATAATTCACTGCGGCATCGCAGTGCATTGCTGGCTGATGATTGGCCAAGCATGCACTATGACCCGCATGCTTGGCCAATCACAGCTTGCAAAAAACGGAGAGCCATAATTGGCCAATTATGGCTCAGGGGGTTTAGTACACACCCCACACAATAAAAGGCCGCCTGCGGGTCGGCCTTGTGTAGTGTGTTGCGGTGGTTAAGAGAGAGAAGACAGAGAGAGTAAGAGAGTGTCATTTTTTCTGTAGGTAGATAGAGCAGGCAGGCAGGCTAGTCAGTTAAAGTTACAGTGTGTAGAGGATATATATGGATCCCAGGTGTTGTACATATATTTATACACTGTAGCTAGATCCACTCTTCCTAATTTACAGGCAGGCAGGTGATTGTGCTAGCTGCAGTATTCTCAGGTGGTGTACTGCCTGTGTCCTCTTCAGTGTGCACCTAAAGCTACGTGGTGTGTACTGCCTGTGTCCTCTGCAGTGTGCACCTAAAGCTACGAGGTGTGTACTGCCTGTGTCCTCTGCAGTGTGCACCTAAAGCTACGAGGTGTGTACTGCCTGTGTCCTCTGCAGTGTGCACCTAAATCTACGTGGCGTGTACTGCCTGTGTCCTCTGCAGTGTGCACCTAAAGCTACGTGGTGTGTGTACTGCCTGTGTCCTCTGCAGTGTGCACCTAAAGCTACGTGGTGTGTGTACTGCCCATGTGCTCTGCAGTGTGCACCTAAAGCTACGTGGTGTGTACTGCCTGTGTCCTCTGCAGTGTGCACCTAAAACGACATGGTGTGTACTGCTTGTGTCCTCTGCCGTGTGCACCTAAAGCTACGTGGTGTGTGTACTGTCCGTGTCCTCTACAGTGTGCACCTAAAGCTACATGGTGTGTGTACTGTCCGTGTCCTCTACAGTGTTCACCTAAAGCTACATGGTGTGTGTACTGTCCGTGTCCTCTGCAGTGTTCACCTAAAGCTAAGTGGTGTGTGTACTGCCCGTGTCCTCTACAGTGTGCACCTAAAGCTACATGGTGTGTGTACTGCCCGTGTCCTCTGCAGTGTGCACCTAAAGCTACGTGGTGTGTGTGTGTGTGTGTGTGTACTGTCCGTGTCCGCTGCAGTGTGCACCTAAAGCTACGAGGTGTGTACTGCCTGTGTCCTCTGCAGTGTGCACCTAAATTATGTGGTGTGTACTGCCCATGTCCTCTGCAGTGTGCACCTAAAGCTACGTGGTTTGTGTACTGCCCATGTCCTCTGCAGTGTGCACCTAAAGCTATGTGTACTGTCTGTGTCTTCTGCAGTGTGCACCTAAAGCTACATGGTGTGTACTGCCTGTGTCCTCTGCAGTGTGCACCTAAACTATGTGGTGTGTACTGCCTGTGTCCTCTGCAGTGTGCACCTAAAGCTAGGTGGTGTGTGTACTGCCCGTGTCCTCTGCAGTGTGTACCTAAAGCTACATGGTGTATGTACTGCCTGTGTCCTCTGCAGTGTGCACCTAAATCTACGAGGTGTGTACCTAAAGCTACGTGGTTTGTGTACTGCCCATGTCCTCTGCAGTGTGCACCTAAAGCTTTGTGGTGTGTGTACTGCCTGTGTCCTCTGCAGTGTACACCTTAAGCTACATGGTGTGTGTACTGCCCGTGTCCTCTGCAGTGTGCACCTTAAGCTACATGGTGTGTGTGTGTGTGTGTGTGTGTGTGTGTACTGCCCTTGTCCTCTGCAGTGTGCACCTAAAGCTACATGGTGTGTGTACTGCCTGTGTCCTCTGCAGCGTGCACCTAAAGCTACGTGGTGTGTGTACTGCCTGTGTCCTCTGCAGCGTGCACCTAAAGCTACGTGGTGTGTGTACTGCCCATGTGCTCTGCAGTGTGCACCTAAAGCTACGTGGTGTGTACTGCCTGCGTCCTCTGCAGTGTGCACCTAAAGCAACATGGTGTGTACTGCTTGTGTCCTCTGCAGTGTGCACCTAAAGCTATGTGGTGTGTACTGCCCGTGTCCTCTGCAGTGTGCACCTAAAGCTACATGGTGTGTGTACTGCCCGTGTCCTCTGCAGTGTGCACCTAAAGCTACGTGGTGTGTACTGCCTGTGTCCTCTGCAGTGTGCACCTTAAGCTACATGGTGTGTGTGTGTACTGCCCTTGTCCTCTGCAGTGTGCACCTAAAGCTGCATGGCATGTACTGCCCATGTCCTCTGCAGTGTGCACCTAAAGCTGCATGGTGTGTGTACTGCCTGTGTCCTCTGCAGTGTGCACCTAAAGCTACGTGGTGTGTGTACTGCCTGTGTCCTAACGTAAAGCTGGTGTTTCCGATACTTACTCCTAGAAGCAGGAATCTGCTCATATTAATACTACAGGCAGGGGATATTGCTGCAAATACTTTCACGTGGTGTACTGCCTGTGTCCTCTGCAGTGTGCACCTTAAGCTACATGGTGTGTGTGTGTACTGCCCTTGTCCTCTGCAGTGTGCACCTAAAGCTACATGGTGTGTGTACTGCCCGTGTCCTCTGCAGTGTGCACCTAAAGCTACGTGGTGTGTACTGCTTGTGTCCTCTGCAGTGTGTACCTAAAGCTATGTGGTGTGTACTGCCCGTGTCCTCTGCAGTGTGCACCTAAAGCTGCATGGCATGTACTGCCCATGTCCTCTGCAGTGTGCACCTAAAGCTGCATGGTGTGTGTACTGCCTGTGTCCTCTGCAGTGTGCACCTAAAGCTACGTGGTGTGTGTACTGCCTGTGTCCTAACGTAAAGCTGGTGTTTCCGATACTTACTCCTAGAAGCAGGAATCTGCTCATATTAATACTACAGGCAGGGGATATTGCTGCAAATACTTTCACGTGGTGTACTGCCCTTGTCCTCTGCAGTGTGCACCTAAAGCTACATGGTGTGTGTACTGCCCGTGTCCTCTGCAGTGTGCACCTAAAGCTACGTGGTGTGTACTGCTTGTGTCCTCTGCAGTGTGTACCTAAAGCTATGTGGTGTGTACTGCCCGTGTCCTCTGCAGTGTGCACCTAAAGCTGCATGGCATGTACTGCCCATGTCCTCTGCAGTGTGCACCTAAAGCTGCATGGTGTGTGTACTGCCTGTGTCCTCTGCAGTGTGCACCTAAAGCTACGTGGTGTGTGTACTGCCTGTGTCCTAACGTAAAGCTGGTGTTTCTGATACTTACTCCTAGAAGCAGGAATCTGCTCATATTAATACTACAGGCAGGGGATATTGCTGCAAATACTTTCACGTGGTGTACTGTCTGTGTCCTCTGCAGGCCATTAGTATGTCCGAAAGGACAACAAGGAGAGGCAGAGAGTCACAAGCCGATAAACGAAGGCAAGCAGGCTCTGCGTCTAGAGGCAACAGTGCTGGTCGTGGACGCGGTGCATCCTCATCAGCACATGGCCGTGGGACATGTTCGTCCTTTTTTCCGGCAGCTGGCCGCGTTGAGCCGCAACATGCCGAAGACTTGGTAGAGTGGATGACCAAGCCGTCCTCATCCTCTCACCTAGGCTCAGAGTACTTTGTCTGGCAAAGCAGCTGCCAAGGCGCCCTCTTCCCTCTGCTCAATGGCATCAGTCACTCCTTCCCTAGCCCCAGCATGTCCTCCTGAGGAGTCCCCTGAACTGTTTGACCACAGTGTTGGGTACATGCTGAATGAAGATGCACAGCGTTTCGAAGGCTCCAATGATGGTACACAGTTAGCGGAAGGCAGTAACATGGCAGTCATGTTCCCCCAGCTGCAGCATGCTGCCAGGTTTTCTACAGTGATAAGGAGGGAGGGGATGATGAGGTCACCGACTCAACGTGGGTGCCTGATAGGAGAGAGGAGGAGGAGGCACAGGCACATCACCAATGAGAAAGGATGCCCTCCAGGGGCCAGCTTAAGGGAAGCACACCAACTGCATCACAACGCAGAGCTACGCATGTGTAGGGCGCTGCTGTCTCTCATCGTTATTGCAAAAGTTCTTTGGTGTGGGCCTTTTTTGAGACCCTTTGCTATTTGCAACATATGTCTCAAGCGTATCTCGCGTGGCCAGAACATCACCCGCTTGGGCACCACATGCTTGACCAGACATATGTTCACCTGCCATGCAGTTCATTGACAAGCGTACCTCAAAGACCTCCCCTTGCTCCTCATCAGCTGGGATCTCCAACCCCGCTATACCCTCAGTCCTCTCTGAAGCCTGCACTGATAGGACAGAAGGTGAGAATTAGGTGTGTCACAGCCTAGTACATGCGGGCAATCTACTATCGGTACACTGATGGCAGATTGTAGCAGGCAAATTTCCCTGCCCCAGCTGCTGCAGCGCCAAAAGAAGCCCTCTCCCAGACATCCACATGCCCAGTGGTTGAATGCTAGCTTAGCGAAATTGCTACCATTTCAACTGCTGCCTTTTCAGTTGGTAGATTCTGCCCCCTTCCGTGAGTTTGTGGAATGTGCGGTACCTCAGTGGCAAGTTCCCAAATGCCACTTTTTCTCACGGAAAGGGGATTCCAATTCTCTACCCCCATTTGGAAGGCAATGTCCATGCTTCGCTGGACAGGGCGGTCAGTGGTAAGGTGCATATTATCGTTGACTCATGGTCCAGCAGGCATGGACAGGGACGTTTCCTATCTTTCACGGCGCATCGGGGGACTCTGCTGGCAGCTGGGAAGGACACAGGACAAGGTACAGTAGTGTTGGAGGTTGTTCCGCCACCACGCCTCCATAATGCTACTACTGGTTGTGACACACCTCTCCTTCACCCCCTCCTATTCTTCCTCTGTGGCCTCTTCCTGTGCTGATGTGGCCTCGGAACCAGCGATGCTCCTTAGGTGTTCAAGGGGCTACGCAGGCAAAGAGATGCCATGCGGTGCTTAAGCTGTTGTGCTTGGGGGACAGGAGCCACACTGGGCCAGAGGTTCTGTCAGCTCTGCAGGGGCGATCTCAGAGGTGGTTGACGCCATGCCAACTTTAGCCAGGAATGGGGGTTTGAGACAATGGCACCAACCATCTCTCCGCCCTGCGACAGGGACAACTGACCCATGTGCCCTGTTTTGCTTATGTCCTTAACTTGGTGGTGCAGCGGTTCTTGGGCAGGTACCCGGGCTTACAGGATGTCCTGAAGCAGGCCAGGAAAGTATGTGTGCATTTCCGACGGTCATATAATGACAGTGCTCAGCTGGCAGACCTCCAAAAGGAATACAACCTGCCCAAGAACCGCCTAATCTGTGACATGCCCACCAGGTGGAACTCTACGTTGGCCATGCTGCAGCAGCTGCAGAGAGCCATCAATGAGTATCTGTGCCAATATGGCAGCAGAACTGGGTCAGGGGAGCTTGTTTTTTTTTTCTCCCCACGCCAGTGGGCCATGATCAGGGATGCATGCACTGTCCTGTCACCATTTGAGGAGGTCACGAGAATGGTGAGCAGTGACAGTGCATGCATCAGTGAGATTGTCACTCTTATTCACCCGTTGGAGCACACACTGTGTGGAATAATGAACAGGGCCCTTAAGGCAGAACCCTAGGGAGGAAGAGGAGGACTTCCTTACCTCTCAAGGCCCCCTTTATCCAGACAGTGTTCCCACCTTGTCCGCCTATCACACAGGACAAGGAGGATTGTGACAGCATGGAGGTGGAGCCTAGCACTCAGCATCAGTCTTCAAGGGATCAATTACAGTCCGAAGGAACCCATGGACTTGTACGTGGCTGCGGATCCTGTCGTCCTCAGTGACCCAGAGGACTCCGCACCGAATGCCTCAGCAAACCTACGTTGTATGGCCTCCCTGATCCTGCGAAAGGATCCTCGTATTCGTGCTATCAAGGAGAGGGACCATTACTGGCTGGCAACCTTCCTTGATCCACGTTACAAGAGTAAGGTTGCGGACCTTATCTTGCCGGCACAGAGGGAGCAGAAGATGAAACATCTTCGGGAGGCCTTGCAGAAAGGTCTGTGCAACGCTTTCCCAGATACTGGGAGGTTACAAAATCAAGGTCCTGGACAACGTGTTGCTGAGGCTTCAGTCAGCCACAGAAGGAGCAGTGGAGATGGTGGCCGTCTGACCGATGCATTCAGACAATTTTTTAGTCTGCAGCCTCAAGGTATTACCGGTTCCAGTAACCATCACCAGCATCTGTTTTACATGGTGCAGGAATACATAGGGGCAAGATCAGACTTGGACACCTTTCCCACCAAAGATCCTCTGGCTTACTGGGTCTTGAGGATGGATCACTGGCCAGAGCTTGCACAGTACGCAATTGAGCTACTGGCTTGTCTTGCATCCAGCGTTCTTTTGAGAAAGCACATTCAGTGCTGTGGGAGGCTTTGTAACCGATCACAGGGTGCGCCTCTCCACCGACTCGGTTGATCGACTGACCTTCATAAAAATGAATCAGGCTTGGATCACCACCAGCTACCAAGCACCTGATGCTGATGTAACTGAATAATTCTTTGAAATGTCAGAACCTTTCAAGACTGCCTATGCTGATGCCGAGTTATTATCCTGTTATGCTGAGTGACTATCCTTTTCCTCCTCAATTGGTTCTGGGCACCGCCACCAGTGGCTAAGGCCCAATTTTTCTGCCCCTGTTTAACAGGGGCGTGTAATTACAATTTTTGATGCAATACTTTGCAGCGAACTCATTCCTGCGCTTCAACTAGAGTATCTGTGAGGGATTGCAGTGTTGTGGCACTAGCACCACCACCAACAAAGGCATAATATTTTTCTAATATTTCACAGCAGGGCCCATTTCTGCACCCACCAAGAGTAACTGAGGACTTACAGTGTTGTGGCACCAGCACCAAAGGCCCATTTTTTTACCACTGTTCAACAATGGCATGTAATTAAAGTTCTTGATATAATAGTTCATACAGCAGGGCGTTCCAGCGCTCGCCGCCCACCAAGACTAACTGTGAGGGCTTACAGTGTTGTGGCAACACCAACACCTAGGGCATATATAGAGTATATATGGCAGGCCCCTACTTTCAAACATCCAACTTACAAACAACTCCTACTTGCAAACGGAAGGAGACAACAGGAAGCAAGAGGAAATCTACCCCTAGGAAGGGAAATTCTCTTCTGTAAGAGGTGCACTGATGCTTTACCACCAATCCTTGTTTCGGTAAAAAACCCAAATTTTCAAAAAATATTTGAATTGCAATCTTCTGAACAGATGCACACAGACAGCAAAACAAATGTTACAGGGGTGATAACCCATGCTCTTTTTCTCAATGATTTTCATCCATATTGCAGGGACCAGACATTCCATTAAAGTGGAAGTAAACCCTTCTATCATTTTCAGCCAAGGAAGCTGCCATCTTGGCTTATGTTTAATCTTCAACTGCCGTGGTGCTGCACATGTGATCAGTTATGACACCAGCCATTGGATGGTTTGACAGTTTGGTTGAGAGCACAACCAATGTGACAGTTGGCAATCCCGGCATGCCGGAAATTTAACTGCTTTTTTAAACTGTTAAATCGATGGGTTTACTTCCGCTTTAAAGCCGCAAGCAGTTTTAAATTACTTTTTTCTTATAGTAATCTCATTTTGTGCAGGGACAGTTCTAAACACGTGCCACTACTATAGACACCCAGCAGGTACAATATTTAACTACATAAGGACCGCCGCATGTACATTTACGTCGGCAGAAAGGCACATTGGCGTACCTGTACATCCCTGCCTAGACGTGGGTCCGATCGGGGCCCCCCCCCCCCCCCTGTACATGCGGTGGTTCTGTAGGCTGTGCGAGCGATCCGGGATGAGGGAGCGGCTGTTCGTTTTTGTCCGCCCCCTCCGGATCGCTCCCAGCCAATGCGCGTCCTCCCCCGCCCTCTTCCTGTGTAAACACAGGAAGGGGAAGTGATGTAATCTCTCCTCTCGTGGTATTTTCAACCGCCACTGAGGAGAGAAGACATCACAAGTGAGTCTGCACAACACTACACTGACACCAGGACATGTAGGCACATTAACCCCCCTGTCACAGTGTCACTGAATGCAGTGATCATATATTTACTGATCACTGCATTTAGTGTCAGTGTGACAGGCAGTTAGTGTTAGGTCCAGGGTAGCCCCTGTACCCCCCCCCCCCTAATAAAGTTTTAACCCCTTAATCACCACCCTAGTTATCCCCTCCCCAGCCCCCCCAATTTGCCAGTGTCACTAAGCGATCATTTTTCTGATCGCTGTATTAGTGTCACTGTTGCCGCTAGGTAGCTAGTTTTTTTTATTGCGTTTTTTTTTACTAAAGACATGTGGCTGAATACATTTTGGCCTAAATGTTTGACTAAAATTTAGTTTATGCGATTTTTCTTATAACAAAAAGTAAATGTGTTTTTTTCAAAAATGTCACTTTATTTTTGTATATAGCGCAAAAAATAAACAATAAACCGCAGAGGTGATCAAATACCATTAAAAAAAAGCTCTATTTGTGGGAAAAAAGGACGCAAATTTTGTTTGGGAGCCACGTCGCATGACCGCGCAATTGTCTGTTAAAGTGACGCAGTGCCGAATTGTAAACACGCCTCTGGGCATTTAGCAGCATATTGGTCCGGGGCTTAAGTGGTTAAAGGAATTTTTTTTCTTTCACTTAAAGCATCATTAAAATCACTGCTCCAGAAAAAACAACCGTTTTTTCCCCATTGATACATGTTGCCTGGGGCAAGACCAGGGTTCTCATACCTATTTTCTGACAATAACTTGCATATTGGGCTTTAAAATTAGCACTTTTGAATTCGAACGTTCGAGTCCCATAGATCATAGACTTCAATGGGGTTCTAAATGTTCGCGGGAACGTTCGGTCCGTTGAAAAGGTTCTGGTGCGAACCAAATGGGGGTGTTCGGCTCATCCCCAATAAAGACATGGTTTGACCAGTTTGATGTGGAGGAACTCAAGTGTCCTGCACAGGGCCCTGACCTCAACCCGTCTTAACACCTTTGGACTGAATTGGAATGCCAATTGAAAGCCAGGTCTTCTCATCCAACATCATTACCTGACCTCAACCCTACTGACCGCTTTCTTATCCAACATCATTACCTGACCTCAACTCTACCTATTGTATTCTCATCCAACATCATTACCTGACCTCAACCCTACTAACCGCTTTCTTATCCAACATCATTACCCGATTTCAGCCCTACTGACCTCAACTCTATCGACCGTCTTCTAATCCAACATCAGTACCCCGACTTCTATCCTACTGTCTTCTTATCCATCAGTACCCTGACCTCAACCCTACTGTCTTCTCATCCAACATCATTACCTGACCTCAACCCTACTAACCGCTTTCTTATCCAACATCATTACCCGATTTCAGCCCTACTGAACTCTATCGACCGTCTTCTTATCCAACATCAGTACCCCGACTTCTATCCTACTGTCTTCTTATCCATCAGTACCCTGACCTCAACCCTACTGACCCCTTTCTTGTCGATCAGTACCTTACCACAACCTACTGTCTTCTTATCCAACATCAGTACCTGACCTCAACCCCACTGACCGTCGTCTTACCCATCAGTACCTGATCTCAATCCTACTGACCACCTTTTTATCCAACATCAGTACTTGACCTCAACCCCACAGAACATCTTCTCATCCAACTTCAGTACCTGACCTTAACCCTGAATGTCTTCCTATCCATCATCATTACCCCAACCTCAATCCTACTATCTTTTTATCCAACATCAGTGCCTGACCTCAACCCTACTGACCATTTTCTTATCCAGCATCAGCATCTGACATCAACCCTACCATCTTCTCATCCATCATTACCTGACTTCAACCCTACTGACTGTCTTAACATTACCCGACCTCGACCATCTTCTCATCCAACATCATTACCTGACCCCAACCCTACTGAACATCTTCTAATGCAGCATCAGCATCCGACTTCAACCCTACCATCTTCTTATCCAACATCAGTACCTGACCTCAACCTCATTGACCATCTTATCCAGCATCAGCATCTGACCATCTTCTCATCCAACATCATTACCTGACATCAATCCCACTGAACATCTTATCCAACATCATTACCTGGCCTCACAAATGGGAACAAATTCCCACAGACACACCCTCCAAAATCCTGCGGAAAGCCTTCCCAGAAGAGCTGGTTGTAACTGCAAAGGGGAAGCCAACTCTTATATTAATGGTTTTGGAATGGGAGGCCTAATTAGCTCCTATCGGTGTGATGGTCAGGTGTCCACAACGTTTGCCCATTTTCTTCATCCGCCCATCCTCCATTTATGGCGTGCTTTTCACTGTTGGAACCAATCGTACAGCGTCCATGACCGAAGCACAGGGGCGGAAAAGGTGGGCATAGCCAGCACTTGAAGAGTGCCTGTGATAGGTAAAGCACTGAAAGATCACAGCTACAGGGGTATCCAGTGGCCCCGAGGACCTCAGATTTCAACAGTAGCCACCAGCACATGGGTCACTCCAGCCGCGGTGCGTCCATTAAGGGTGCAGGAGCCCCGTCCCCTCTCCTGTCACTCTCCAATTACGATAGAATCATGCATTGCATGAATTTGTCGCTACCGACACCCCCTATTCAGGTGTCCGGCCCCTTTTCGAGCTCCAGGCGCCTGAATTACAGCGGCAGGGGTATTTTTTGGAAGCACCCGATTAGAACCACTGGCTCTAATAGGTGGCCGAAAATGTGAACAGCTGGCACAGCGCTGTGTGTTCGACTATTCACTCAGCTGTGTGTTAGAAAAGCGAAGGAATTCGCTTTGCCAACACTGACCCGCCTCTCAGCCAATCAGGTGCACCACGTCTGCATTGCCCGTCACCCGATTGGCTGAAAGGACAGGCGCTGTGATTTGATGCCTATCAGGCGTCCAATCATAGGAGAGGACAAGAGGAGGAGCGGGCGGGAGAAGAGAAGTCATTGAGGATGGAGAACACTGGACGGGCAGATGGCAGAGGCACAGTGGCAGCGTTTGATGGGCACAGTGGCAGCATTTGGGGCACATTGGCAGCACTAGGGGCAAAGTGGCTGCGTTTGATGGGCAAAGTCACTGCATTAGGGGTACATTGGCTGCATTTGATGGGCAAAGTGACTGTTTGGGCAAAGTGGCAGCATATGATGGGCACAGTGAGGTTGCAATAAAAAAAATTTTTTGTTTTTTTGCGCCCCCCAAAGAATTTGAGCACCAGCCGTCACTGGGTCACTCTCCAGAAGAACCGGACATGGTGTATTTTTTTTTTTTCATTTCAGCTTTAGCCCTGGTTCACACTGGTGCGTTTTGACATGTGATTTGGCATGTCAAATCACATGTCACAACAGCGGATTTTGCCGCAAATTGCCGGCAATGGCACTGTCCTAATTGGTGCGACGCTGCAAAAAGTAGTCTCTGTACTACTTTTTGCGATTTCAGCCTGCGATTTGCATTGACATCTGTGCAGAAACCTGCACAGGGCAGGAGAGAGACGACTTTCCAGGACAGAAAGGCTGCTGATAGTAGTAAAATGTCCTTTTTAAGATAAAGAAAAAAAAAAAAAAATACCCTGCGCCATTAGTGAAATAACACAGCCAAGAAAACAAAAAACATACCAGTTTGATACATTTGTGAGGTCAGGCGCTGATGTTGGACAAGAAGGTCTGGCTCACAGTCTCTGATAGAACTCCTTTGGGATGAATTACAGCAGAGTTCAGGACTCTGTGCAGACCAGTCAAGTTCCTCCACCACAAGCTCGCTCATCCATGTCTCTTGCTTTGTGCACTGGTGGGCAGACATGTTGGAACAGGAAGGGGTCGTTCCCAAACTGTTCCCACAAAGTTAGGAGCACGAAATTGTCCAAAATGTCTTGGTATGCTGACGCTTTAAGACAGGGGTGTCAAACTCAATTTCAACGAGGGCCGCACCAGCATTACGATTGCCCTCAAAAGGGCCGGTTGCATCTGTAAGGTTAGATGTCCAGCGCATCCCCTCCCCTTACATTAGATGTTAAGAGCCACCCCACCATCGAAAGTTGAGTCTCCCTCTTCCCCCTACATCACAGTGTACACCCTTAAGCTGCTGCAGGGAAGAAGCTGAATGCATTGCTTTAAAAACAGAAAGTAAGGGTCTTGAGGAGGACGAGGGCCACATGAAATGGCTTGGAGGGCCGGATTCGGCCCGCAGGCCTTGTGTTTGACACCTCTGCCTTAAGAGTTCCCTTGCCTAAAAAACAACCCCACACCATAATCCCCCCCCCCCCCCCCCCCTTCATTAAATGATTTGGACCAGTGCACAAAGACATGGATGAGGTCAGGAGGACAGTAAAGTTCCTCCGTCCCAAATTTGGTCATCCATGTCTTTATAAACATATACAGTATCTCACAAAAATAAGTACACCCACACAGCCAATCCCATGGGACATGACAGGCCGCGACTGGCCACAGCCAATCCCATGGTACCGACTGGCCGCAGCCAATCCCATGGTACCGACTGGCCACATCCAATCCCATGGTACCGACGGGCCGCGACGGTACCATGTGATCACTGTGACCAGTCACAGAGCTCATCACAATAGTACACAATGGCATGTAACAAAGCCATTCATTGTGTACAATTGTCTTGTGATCCGCTGCGATTGGCCACAACGCTAACATGATACCAGCAGTGATCCACGCAATCCTGGGAGGACATCATATAATGCCCTCCCAGGATAATAGTGCTCCCACCCAGCCGTTATATTACAATAGGCCAGGCTGGAAGGGGTTATTTATCAAGCTGTGTCCCTCAGTGGACAAAATAGAAATCCCGCATCCCCTTTCCAGAACTGCAGAGAAAAATACATCTTTATTTTAGGCCATTGGCAACACACAAAAGGCAGGAGACGGGATGTGAAATAGATGGAATTTTATTCTAATAGCTTTAATTACAGTGCTTGTTTGTCCAAATGAAAACAAGTTTACAAAACAGTTTTGATTACGATTTTGTTTACCGAAAACAAAGATTCCACATCACTAAATGAACCGGCTCGCACAGGTCCTTAACGTTCCACCGAGTTCCAGCGTTTCAGTGTTGATCAGAAGTAAGAGGAACAATAAAAAAAAATATATATATAGTTATTAAATGGCAAATCTGAGCCTTGCAGCAAGAGGCGTGCCGCCGGGAATGATTCCAGACAGGAGAGATGTCTGCGTTTTTGTATGGAATGACTGCAACGGGGAGGGGGTGGGGGTGGGGGGGGTTCTAGGCAATCGGTTACTCAAAGCTGTAGAAGGGATTGGGATCAGGGCCGAGTTGTGTGGCCCCGAGACATTCACACTCTGGGGACACAGCCATCCCGCTAAAGCTTTAAGCCGCCATCAAGGGCACCGGACGATGCAAGAAGCTGCGTTTTGGGATTTTCACCGACAGATAGGAAGGGGCGGCCAGCAGTCACATGGGCACCGAAGCCTGTGGTAGACCGCCTTGTCCAGGAGGCCATGAAAGTCAACCAAAAAAAAAAAAGGTTTAAAGCCCGACTCCGGGAAAGTATTCCCATGCAGGGGGGGGGGGGGGGGGGGGGGGGGGGGGATCGTCTAGGGCAGTGATGGTGAACCTTAGCACCCCAGATGTTTTGGAACTATATTTCCCATGATGCACTCTGCAGTGTAGTTGAGCATGTAGTTCAAAAACATCTGGGGTGCCAAGTTTCACCATCACTGGTCTAGGGGAAAGGAAATTCACTTATCTGATCCTCCTTGGGGGAGGGGTGTTGGACCGGTTCTTGTACAAGGAGGATCAGATAAGTGAACTTCCTTTCCCTTATACCTACCAGTGATGGGGAACCTTGGCACCCCAGATGTTTTGGAACTACATTTCCCATGATGCTCAACTACACTGCAGAGTGCATGAGCATCATGGGAAATGTAGTTCCAAAACATCTGGGGTGCCAAGGTTCCCCATCACTAGACTAGGGGAAAGGAGATTCACTTATCTGATCCTCCTTGTACAAGAACCGGCCCAACACCCCCCCCTCCCCTGGTGATGGACTGTTCTTGAGATCGAGCCGAGAACACACTCCACAAACCAGGAACAGTCCACCACTTGACTGGGGGGGGGGGTGCCATTTTCAGGAATAATGAAAGATCGGGCATGTCTAAACTTTTTCCTCACCCCTAGACAAAACGCGTTGAACCGTACAGTCCAACTGCATGGGGAAACTTTTTTACCCAGAGATGAGCTTTAAATCTGTACAAGAAGTTTTTCTGTTTCGCATGGTTAAAGTGCACGTCCAGCCGAATTTTTTTTTTTGTCTCAGTAACATGCAAGACCCCAAAGTCGTGCAACTTTTGACGGGTGCGACTGGGATGTGACCACGTGGTTTCTAACAGCAGCCCCGGGGGCTGGCGGAATGGGGGAAAACAAGAGAAAGTTTCCATACCAGTACGATTCACACAGCTAGACCTGCAAGTGTCCCACCTTGTATAAATCTGTTCAAAAAAAAAAAAAAAAACTCACAATGGGCTGATGTTATTTTGCAATTTGTGTAACTGAATTTCCAGTGCAATTTTAAAGAAAGGAGGATTTCTCACTTCCCGTATACTCTCGTAGCTGGTTGCTTAGCATTGTACAATTTTTAAATCTACGAAAAAAAAAAAAAAGTCGTCGTCACTCGAGCACAAACAGAAGCACAGAAGCTGCAAAAATGCAGACAGATCCGGCGGCGTGGCAGCGGCGATAAAAAGCAGACCTGTTCATCATGCAAAGGAATTCATAGCATTACGTTTAACCCCTAAAATATGAATCTTCTCCAGCTCCCAATTTTTTTTAAATCGGTTTCTAAAGCAGTCTCCAAAAAGTTGACCAGTAAAAAAAAAAAGTAACACATTGTCACCTTTTTTGTTAGAAAGGGACCGACGCACGCACCTGTCCGCATGTGAGGTAAACTGGCAAAACGTTTAAATTTTCGGAAAAAATAAAAAGGGGGCAATGATAAATTAAGCAGCCTCGATCACACACATCTTGTGATTTGATCTGCCTTCCAGTACTAGACGGTGATCTGATACATAAAAAAAAAAAAAATTGTAATATTGCATAGGAGTACCAGAAACTGCCTCATTAAAAAAAAAAAAAAAAAAGAAGAAAACCCAAAAACAAAAACTATTTACATTAAATAAAGACACCTAACTGTGTTCAGGCTCTTCATTGCCACATGTACAGCATGGTGGGATACATACTGTATTGGGGGGGGGTACTGGTTCCAGCACTCAAGACTGCAAAGTTGACCAGTTTGCCACATTAAAGAGAAGCAAATAGGAGGGAGTAGGAAGGCATGAAGAGGAGATGGGGGACAAAAAAAAAAAAACTTATACCCGAGAAAAAAAATATTTATAATGATTGGTGGTTTTTATTTCTGGTTCCGGAGCTGATTGGACAGCCAATCCAGTCCTTCGTAGAGACCGTCTCCACTAGTTGCACAGGTTGCCTGGATGTACCAGTTTCTATGACGGAGGGAGTGCAATCCTAGCTTGTCTGTTATTTCTGCGGCGTTCATGGCGTTCGGCAAATCCTGAAAAAGGGAACAAGAAAAGAGAGGGGGGGGGGGGGGGGGGGGAGAATAAATAAAAAGTGAGATTCTGGGGACTTTGTTGCCTAGAAAGACTACAAATATTATATATTTTTTTAATTAAATGCCAGCAGCTACAAATACTGCAGTTGCTGACTTTTAATAAATGAACACTTATCTGTCCAGGGTGCCCGCGATGTCGGCAGCCAAAGCCAAACAGTCGCTCGACTCTAGGCTTCCCTTGCCGCCATCCTCTGAGGGAATCAGGAAGTGAAGCCTTCACTCCCCGGTTCCCTACTGCGCATGCACGGGTCGCGACGTGCCTCCTTACTGGTTCCTGTGTGTTTATACCTGAAAACTCATCTCTCCAGAGAAGCCTGTGTGACGCCGCCCTCCACCCAACAACTGTACATTTTTCTTTATCAGCCCTTCCCCCACAGTTATTAACTCTTGTCCTGCCCTCTTACATTCTAAGCTCTAAGGCCCCTTTCACACTGAGTTTTTCAGGCAGTTTACCGCTAAACACCGCCTGAAAAACTCCTGCCCTGCAGTCTCATTGTGAAAGCCCTGAGGCGGTGCACTAGCAGCACCACTCCAAAAGTCCCGCTAACCGCATCTGTTGGAGCGGTGTGTTTACCACTCCTTCCCATCGAAAACAATCGGACACTGTGGTAATACCGCCGGCAATGCACCTCTGCAGAGGCGCATTGCCGGCGGTATTAACCCATTTTCGGCCGCTAGCGGGGGTTAAAACTGTGGTGCTATACCGTCAGCGCACCTCCCGCCAGAGCGTACAAGGGGCCGAAGGAGCAGGGCCCTCCGACTACTGTATTAAAGCGTATTCTATTTGTATTGTCTACCCTCTAGTTGTAAAGCGCTGTGTAAACTGTTGGCACTATACAAATCCTGAAGATTATTATTGCTTTGTGCAATGAAATTTCAGAGCAGCCCCAACCCCCCTTTATGTCCCCCACTGGTGCTCCCGCCTGCTCCCCTCCAGCAAGTGTTTCATTGCTGGGGGTCAGAGGAGGGGAAGGGACAAAGTCTTCATTCAAAGCAACAGAATATACTAGTGGGGTGGTACAAAAAAAAAAAAAAAGCCAAATCCAGCCATGATCTACCCCTCACAGTTGGAGGGTAGGTTGTGATGTGTTGCTGGCCCCAGCTCGAATACAACATTATCCTCTAGCCAGTAGAGTATATTGTGTTGACTTCACTTACTGTCCAACTGACAGAATGGAAGGTGAAGAGAAATCTATAGGAGGGACAGACGGCATGTACGGACACCGCACTTCCCTTGCAGCGCCCCCTGGCTGTGCTCATTTACCTGTTTGTTAGCGAATGTCAACAATACTGCGTCTCGGAGCTCGTCTTCCGCCAACATCCTCATCAACTCTTCCCGTGCTTCGTTCACTCGCTCCCGATCGTTGCTGTCCACCACAAAGATTAAACCTGCATATGGAGAGAGAGGCCGTCACACACACACATCCACCAATAGGAGGGAAACCCCCAAATATTCACAATACAGACCACTTATCACACCAACAGTTCCGTTATACTACTAGCGATGCCTGGAGGTTTATTATCTCCCCAAAAATTCACACAGAAAAAAAAAAATGCCTGTGCCTCTGTTCTGCTGTTACAATGGGTGCGGTTCTCAAAAATTGTATACCCCATGCCTCCGTTTTTGCTTGGTACTTTGACCATGAATCTTCTGCCTTTTCTCTATTCTCGAGAGCCAGAGTATAATATGCAGAATGGCGGGAGGAGAAGTTTAGACAGGGGGGGGGGGGGGGCCTTTAAGGCTGGGACTCGGGCTACCCAACGACGATCAACGGGTTACTGACCTCCGACCTAAAAAGGAAGGTGGTACCAGCCAAATCTCAAAATGTGTTACAATCCCAGATATCCTTTACGACTATCAGCTTGTAGTTTTCAATGATCGGCCACACTAGCTGTCATATGGAGGAGGTGCGAGGGTTGGGGCGTCTAACATGTTACACCCTGAATATGGGCGTGACGTGTTACGAAAGGTGAACTTCTCCTTTAACCACTTGAGAACCAGGCGTTTCTTCTGACACTTGTTCACAAGTTTTATTAGTAAAGACCCCAGAGAATAAAATGGCAGTCGTTGCAATATTTGTCACAACGAACTTGCGCAGCAGTCTTTCAAACACAATTTTTAATAAAAAACAAAAAATAACCCATTTTTCTTAACCACTTCCATACCGGGCCTATTCTGGCACTTCTCTCCATGTAAAAATCATAATTTTTTTGCTAGACAATTACTCAGAACCCCCAAACATTATATATGTTTTTTTAGCAGACACCCTAAGCAATAAAATGGCTGTCATTGCATCTTTATCGCACACGGTATTTGCGCAATAATTTTTCAAACGCCCTTTTTTGGGAGAATGAAAAAAAAAAAAAAAAAAAGTTTCACAAATTAAACAAAACAGTAAAGTTAGCCCAATTTTTTGTATAATGCGCAAGATGTTACACCGATTAGATACCCAACATGTCACGCTTCAAAATGGCGCACACTCACGGAATGGCACCCAACTTTGGTACTTAAAGCAGAGGTTCACCCTAAAAAACAATTATATACTATTACATCCAGCATACTTGTGACATCTACAGTATGCTGGTATTTTTTTTTCACAAGACATACCCTCCTATAGTTCTTTTCACCCGGCTTCCAGGTTCTCACTCCCGCGGGGAGTAGGCGTTTCTATGAAGAGGCGTAGATGATTGATGTGCGGGTAAGGCGCGTCACGCGTTCCAAAAATAGCCGAACTGGGACTCGGCTCTATAAGGCGCCTGCGCAGTCAGCTCTACACGGCAGGCGCCTTATAGAGCCGAGTCCAAGTTTGGCTATTTTTGGAACGCGTGACGCGCCTTACCCGCACGTCAATCTACGCCTCTTCATAGAAACGCCTACTCCCCGCAGGAGTGAGAACTCGGAAGCCGGGTGAAAAGAACTATAAGACTGTATGTCTTGCGAAAAATATATAAAAATACCAGCATACTGTAGATGTCACAAGTATGCAGGATGTAATAGTATATACATGTTTTTTAGGGTGAACCTCCGCTTTACAAAAATGTAAGCAACGCTTACATTTTTTTTTTTTTTTTTTACAGGTTACTATTTGAGTTAGAGTGCCAGTGCTAGAATTGTTGCTTGCGCTCTAAGGCCCCTTTCACATTGAAAAATGCCTCAAACGGTACAGCGCTAAAAATAGCGCTGCTATACCACCTGAAATAAACCTGCCCTGTAGTCTTCAATGTGAAAGCTGAAGGCTCTCACACTGAAGCGGTGCGCTAGCAGGAGCGCTCCAAAAGTCCTGCTAGCCACATCTTTGCAGCGGTATAGGAGCGGTGCGTTTACTGCTCCTTCCCATTGAAATCAATGGGAAACCGCGGTAATACCGCTTGCAATGCGCCTCTACAGAGACGCATTGCGGGCGGAATTAACTCTTTTTCGGCCGCTAGCGGGGGTTAAAACCGCACCGCTTTCGGCCGAATACTGCTGTAAATACCGCCACCGCGGCTCCACTGCCCAATGTGAAAGCAGCCTAACGCACGTGGCCATACCTCACATTTGTGGTTTGAATGGCATTTACATAAGTGGGCGAGACTTGCATGCGTGTTCGCTTCTGAGCACGAACTACGAGGGGTGTTTAATTTTTTTTTTATATTTTGTACTCCCCCCCTCATTACAGGGAATGTAAACATCCCTTGTAATAGGGATATATCAAGACAGGTCCTCTTTATGGAGAGATGTTCAATAAGACCCCACATCTCTCCTGCAGGCTGAAAAGCATGAGACGGGGGGGGGGAATAATAAATTCACGATTTCATGCCGACAGCCACGGCTTTGTTTACTTCCAGGAACCCGGGCACAACGGGATCATAATGTCGCGCCCTGGCCTCAGACGGTCAGAGATGACCATCTTGTCACCAGAAATCTCCATAGTCGCGAGCCGGACGATTCTTTCTCCGGACCCCCCCCGATGGCTCAGGAGAGCCTGGAGAAGCACCAGATGGCAGGGACGACGTCCCCTCCACCTGCCTATAAGAACGATCAAGCAGTGAAACTGCCGATATAATCGTTCTTATCGTGCGCAGAATCGCTGGCTGAAAAGGATATTCGAATGAGGCCTGCATCATTAAGATATCACCGCGCAAAGTCGAGGACGTCATTTGACGGTGTGTGTTATTGAGGTGGTTAATAAGGTGAAAGACGTTACGCTGTGTAAATTGATACACAACATATTACACTTGTGAATTGAACAGGGGGTGCAGATACATGACAAATCCATGTATCTACTCTAGGGCCCAAACAACTAATCGATTATGAAAATTGTAATCGATTAATCGGCCAGTAACATAATGGGGTTAAAAAAAAAAAAAAATTAGCCCTTTATAGTACAAAAAAGTAATTCGCTACTGTAAATATCACTTTCACTGTCCCACAGTAAAAAAAAATGAACCCCTTACAGTAGCGATTTGCTCTTTTTGTACTTATTTTGTTTTTCTAACCCCCATTATGTTACTAAACATCTCAGGCTGGGGTCACACCTGTTTTTTGCAGAAACACACTGCAGTTCAGTTACATGTTTTCCTATGGGACGCGTTCACATCCATGATTTTTTTTCAGCTTCTGTCTATTTGGAAAGGGCGAGGACTTTAACGCAAAACGGCGCGATTTTGTTTTTTTGGTTCAACATACTTCAATGGAGAAGTTGCAGAAAAGCATGTCATGTGTTTTTGCGGCAATTTGTGTTTTGTAATCTGCCCAACAACAAATTGGCCTAAAAAAATATAAATGTAAATGTTAATTTTTAAGGCCATTATCCGATTAATCGAAACAATAATCGACCAACTAATCGATTATGAAAATAACCGTTACTTGCAGCCCTAATCTGCTCCCACCTCTGGGCATAGATCACTGCATTTTGTGAGGCGAACTAAGCAATGTCTTGACCCTCAGGTCCCAGAAGACAGCAGGGACCATTCAGATTGCGCAGCGCGACTCGCGCATACGCAGTAGGAGACAGGCTGTTGGAAGCATGGGGGGGGGGATGTAACACTTTTGCCTTTAGCTAAAGGCTCCACCTAATGGAGCAATGTTATGATGCAATCGCGTCTGTCGGCATGAGATTGTGAAAAAAAAAAAAATCGCCAGTGATTGCTATTACAAAAAATAAAATAAAAAATGGCGCAAATACTGTGCGAGATAAAAAGTTGCAATGACCGCCACTTTGTTCCATAAAGTGTCTGCTAAAAACAAAACGTTTGGGAGTTCTGAATAATTTTCTATCAAAAACATTACGATTTTTACATTGAGAGAAGTGCCGAGGGGGAGAGAGGGATGAGGCGTCTCCAGCACCACTATAAACAACTAGATGTAAACTCCTGGGCCGTGTCTTACCTTGTGTGTTCTGGAAGTAATGACGCCACAGAGGCCGGATCTTGTCCTGACCGCCCACATCCCACACCGTAAAACTGATGTTCTTATATTCTACCGTCTCTACGTTAAAACCTGGAAAGGAAAGGCGTTCAGAGTCATTACATCTGTATAAATGACACACATTACAGTCATGGGAGGGGGGGGGGGGGGGGCTCAGTCCTCACTCACCTATTGTGGGAATGGTGGTGACGATTTCTCCTAGCTTCAGCTTGTAAAGAATAGTGGTTTTACCTGCCGCGTCCAACCCCACCATCAGAATACGCATCTCTTTCTTGCCGAAAAGGCCTTTGAACAGGTTTGCAAACATATTCCCCATGTTGGAAATGTGATAGTGTCAGGAATGGCAAGGAAAAAAAAAAAAAAAAAAAAATCCCTACAAAAAAAAAAAACGGCCAAGGTTAGGATAACAAACACACATAGCATTCTATTTTCTGCATTCAACTAGAAATGTAGTATAATTTGTGCGTACACACACACAATCTGGCTCTCCTGGGTAGGGGGGGGGGGGGGGGGGGGGGGGGGTACGTGTGCGCCCGCAGCCTTGGCTGTGCTGCCATTCGCTCCACCACATACTGATCATCAGCAGGTCCCGGCTAATGATTTATGGCCAGGAAGTGCTGATCGGATGACAGGACAGGAATGTTTTTTTAATCCAGCACTTTGCTCAAAAGCAGAACTTCAGTCACCCCCCCCCCCCCCATCTATTAAATCTTCTGCCCTCGTTGTCGTTTTATCTTTGGATATCAAAAAAATAAATTAATTCTACCAGTAAATACCTTATACAGCCCACTTCGATATGCTGGATATCTATACTGGGCAATGCCATAGGATCTACAGTGGGAGGGACCGGGCAATGTGCTGGGATCTACACTGGGATGGACTGGGCAATGTGCTGGGATCTACACTGGGATGGACCGGGCAATGTGCTGGGATCTACACTGGGATGGACCGGGCAATGTGTTAGGAATGAAAGGACGGCACATCTTTTAATGGAAATGAAAATTATACACCTACAGAGGGCAGAATTCAAAAAGACTCCGAAAATCAAAGTGAAAATATGACACAGCAAGCTCGCCCATTTTGTTAAAATTGAATTACAACAACTCAGAGTGGTCCTCAGTTTGTGCATTATGCCCTCCCTGAAGGATTGGTTGATAAGCTGCGTGACAGGAGGTGCCAGGAAGTCGGCGCATTCCTTCAGCAGTTTGGTGGGGATAATATCATTTGGCGCAGTGCTGTTGCGCAGAGTGCCGATGATATTTTTTGTGGTCTGAATGGAGATGGGTTCCAGCGTGAACTCACCTAACTGTGGTGAATTGCTGCCGTTGCTGTGTAAATAACTACGGGGGGGCTGGGAGAGCAATTGTTTTGCTGAATGCTTTGCCGGATAGCCTCAATTTTGTTAATGAAGCAATCCGATAACTCATCGCAAAATTCTTGTGTATCCAAGTTGGGGGCTTCAAGACATCCTGGATTCATGGTCTGAGTGACCAGCTCGAAGAGTTCGCGGGGGCGATTTAGGGCACCGTTGATAGCCTCAGAAAAATAGTTTTTCTTGGCTTCGAAGATTTGCTTGTAGTATTTTCTGGTTATTGCCTTGTAGATCGAGAGGTTCTCATCTGAAGAGCTTCTTTTCCAGGCTGCTTCTGCCCTTCTGCGCTCTTGCTTCAGTAACGCCAGCTGGTTGTTGAACCAGCCGGAGTTATTTTTCCTGATCTGGGTCTTTCGTTTCGGCGCTATCAAGTCAGCTGACTGCAATAGTGCTGTGTTTATGGCCTCCAGTGTTTCTTCCGCTGTTTGGTGCGGCTGAATTGTGTTTATTTTTTCCCCTAACGTGGCTTTGAAGAGTTCCAAGTGGAGCTTCTTCTGACATCTGGTCCAGTGTGTTGTCACTGGATTTAATGTTTTTGTTAAGGGGGGGAATTCGGAAATAATGAATTTAATTGCATGGTGATCTGTCCATGGCAATGGTTCATTTTCCAAGATATTTCCAGATCTTGTCTGAAAATAAGATCGAGCGTGTGACCTGAAGCATGCGAGGGCCCACATACTAGTTGCTGAAGCCCTAATCCTTCCAGGTGGTCGATACAGGCGTCGGCAACGGGGTCTTGTGCGGAGTTGGCCCAGAGATTGAAGTCCCCGAGCAGCAAAACATGTTTGCTGTTGAGGGTGTAAGTGGAGACAAACTCCGTTAATGATAGCAGCTGCGATTTTGGGCCGGGTGGCCTATAGCAGAGAAGAATGTGGACGGTCTCCTTGGAATTTGTTTGCAATTGCAGAGTAAGGGTTTCCATGAATGGAAGAGGGTTTTGAAGGGCTGGTTTAGTGATCGCAAGGTGCATCTTGTGGATCACCGCCAGTCCTCCTCCTCTTTGCCCTATTCTGTTTTCCGTTATGATACGGTAGTTTTCTGGCACCAGTTCTCCTAGAATGGTGTTACAGTCGGCTGTAAGCCAGCTCTCTGTAATAAAGAGGCAATCTAGATCGCATTGTAAAATGAGGTCCCGCATTTCCAGTCTGTGTTTTACTGACGATCTTGTATTGATCAAAGCACAAGATATGTGCTTAGGCTGGGGTGAATGGCTGAAATACCTGACGGTCGGTCATGATCTGAATACTTTGAAGAGTAAAGGAGGGACCGGGGGTCTTTTAGACCCCTGATCCCTCCATAAAGAGTACCTGTCACCACCTATTACTGTCACAAGGGATGTTTACATTCCTTGTTACAGCAATAAAAGTAATTAAAATGTAAAAAAAAGCGCCCCCCTCCCCGCGAGCTTGCGCAACAAAGAAAACGCATACGGAAGTCGCACCCGCATATGAAAACGGTGTTCAAATCACACATGTGAGGTATCGCCACGATCGTGAGAGCAATAATTCTAGCTCTAGACCTCCTCTGTAACGCTAACCTGGTAACCGTAAAAAAGTTTAAAACGTCGCCTACGGAGATTTTTAGGTACCGTAGTTTGACGCCATTCCACGAGTGCGTGCAATTATAAAGCGTGACATGCTTGGTATCTATTTACTTGACGCAACTTCATCTTTCACATTATGCAAAAAAATTGGGCCAACTTTACTTTTTCCTTTTTTATTCATGAAAGTTAATTTTTCCCAAAAAGTTGTGTTTAAAACACCGCCGCACAAATACCGTGTGACATAAAATATTGCAACAATCGCCATTTTATTCTCTGCTAAAAATGATTATCCATCTATCTATAATAATATGTTTGGGGGTTCTAGGAAATCTTCTAGCAAAAAAATACGGATTTTAACTTGTAAACACCAAATGTCATAAATAGGCTTAGGCATGAAAGGGTTAAAAAGGGGATTTGGGGACAGTGATGCAAATGTAATATACATGGAGGTAAGATGTGTAAGACTGAGGTAAGACTGCTGAAAAGAGATGTAGCCCAAAGTGGGGCTTTGTGATGCACATCATCAATCTAGTCTGGCAACCTAATCTAGTATAAATCCACACTGATCCCCAGCACCATCACCCCCCCCTCAATGCCCAGTGCCACCCCCATAAATCACATTACCACCCCCAAAAAATCACAATACACCCCACACACACCACCCCTAAACCCCCTCTCCCCCCCCCCCAGATGCCCAGTGCCACCCCACGATTGCACCCCTCCGCAGCCCGAGGCCCTGTGCCACCACACTGATCACAGGTAGACGTGTTATAAGTTCAGCTGAGTGACTGACGATCTACAGTAGGAAATAAGTAGAAGATACACACCCAAAGAAACAAAATAACAGAATAACAGAAACCCGTCAAACAGGTCACAGCCAAAGCTTCCTCCCACTGATTACACTTGTGATCACTTGTTACATGAATGACTTGTGGAAATGCTGGATTAAGATAGTGGGGTGGAGGGGGGTTGAATCAAACGATAAAAGCGAGCAGCTCTACTATGTGTACTCCACAGCACCCAGGCAAAAGTGATTGTAAAGTTGTTTAATCACTTCAAAACCGCACGTCGTCATATGACGTCCAAAAAGGGGATCTCCTATCCTGGGTGGGCGTCATACGACGTCCTGGATTTTGTGAGGGGATATCTGAATGATTGGGGCACCTAGAGTCATCATTCAGATATCATTTTGTTCCGGCGGCGATCCTGCGCACCGTAACGATCATAGCGGCGGTTCCGCCACTTGATCATTCTTATAGGCGGCGGGAGGGGCTTTTCATCTTAATGTAAAGAATGCATCTTCTGCCTTTACAAGCACTTAAAGTGGAGTTCCACCCAAAAAAGGAAGCAGGGACCAGTGGGATCGCGCATTTGCACAATAGGGAACCAGGAAGTGAAGTCTCAAGGCTTCACTTCTCAATTCCCCTACCGAAGATGGTGGCGGCAGCACCCAAGGGACAGATCGGCTTCAGGTACTAACATTGCTGGTACCCAGTACAGGTAAGTGTCATTTTAAAAATCAGCAGCTGCAGTATTTGTAACTGCTGACTGTCAAGCGACCAATTCTTCCATCCGTTTTGATCTTTGCGTATGTCAGGGCTCGACAAAATCCGTGTTGCCCGGTCGCAATTGCGACAATTGTGACCTGGCGCCCAGGGAAGCTTAGGCCTGCAGAAGGCCGTGCCTCAATTACCGGCCGGCGCGGGCTGTGTCTCCGTGCGCCCCCACTTTGCGATCGAGGCGGGCCCACCGGTAATTAAGGCCGCGGCTTTCACAGAAGGAAGCTTAGGCCTGCAGCCTTAAGGCCACAAAGCCGTGGCCTCAATTAGCGGCCGACGGCTTCCTTCTGTGATCTGGCGCCATTTTGCGGTGGCCACTGGCATTACAAGTAGTTACATGACAAGTAGCAAAACAGCAGTTCTAATGTGTTTTTTCACCTCCTTCCCTCTAATTAGAACCCCCAAACATCATATATATTTTTTATTCTAACACCATAGAGAATAAAATGGCGGTTGTTGCAATACTTTGTCACACCTTATTCACGCAGCGGTCTTACAAGCGCACTTTTTTGGGGAAAAAATACCCTTTTTTTTTCGTTATTAAAAAAATATATAAGACAATGGTAAAGTTATCCTATTTTTTTTATACTGTGAAAGATAATGTTACGCCGAGTAAAATGATACCCAACATGTCACACTTCAAAATTACGCTCGTGGAATGGCGACAAACTTTTTTCCTTTAAAATCTCCATAGGCGATGTTTAAAAAAAAAAAAAAAATCTACAGGTTGCATGTTTTGAGTTACAAAGGAGGTCTAGTGCTAGAATTATTGCTCTCTCTCTCTCTCTCTCTCTACCGATCGCGGCGATACCTCACATGTGTGGTTTGAATACCGTTTACATACATATGCGTTTGCCTTCTGCGCGCGAGTGCGGTGGTTTTTTTTTGCTCGTAAAGTTTTTAGATGGCTCCTATATTCCAAACTAATTTTTCAAACCCTGGATTATGTAATAAATTGTTATACTTTTTATATATTGGAGTATTGAAAGTACTTTTCTTGCCAGTGTTCTGTCGGTATGGGTCCACCGTTGAATAATGCCCGGGCTGGACTGCGCATGTGCAAACAGAGCCAGCAAAAATCTGAGGATGACCAGCTGTAGACAGCGCATGCGCAAGCAACACGCCGCTCGCTCCAGATGTTAGGGGCGGGTTATACATTTAATTATGTCAAGGGGTGGATATATTCTTGAACAGTGCTTTTATGGGGAATGGTTTTCTCAATAAACTACATGCCTTTACAAGGGGCGTATGCTTTTCTTAAAGGGGCGCCCTTCAGTTGTGTAAACACGTCCCGCAAAGACGTGTACTTCATTAACAAAACCATTCCCCATAAGAGCATTGCTTGAGAATACATCCGTCCCTTGTTGTAATTGAAAGTATAATACCCGCCCCTAACATCAGGAGCAACCGACGTGTTTGCGCATGCGCAGTCTACACCTGATATGAAGTACATGTCATTACACAACTGAAGGGCGCCCCTTTAATAAAAGCATACGCCCCTTGTAAAAGACGTGTAGTTTATTGAGAAAACCATTCCCCATAAAAGCACTGTTCAAGAATATATCCACCCACAAGTCCCCTTTCACACTTATATGACTTGCCCCACGATTTTGGACTGCAAAATCATATGACAAGTCATTCTCCATTATTTTCAATGACTACCATTCATACTGGCACGACTTTAAGTAGTGCCGACTTCAAAGTAGTCCTTGCACTACTTTGGTCCGATTTTGATGCCACTAAGTAGGTTTGTCCCGATACCAGTATCGGGATCAATACTGGAGTATTTGCCGGAGTACTTGTACTCCCGCAAATACCCCCGATACCTAAATAGTGCCTATGCATGGATCCGTGTATAGACACTCCCCCTTGCTCGGGATTGGACGGATCCGTCCAATCCCGAGAAGGGGAGTGTCTATACATGGCGCAGCGGGCATTACAAGTATTCAAACGAAAGCTTATAATGCTTATAATGCGCGCTGTAATGCAGGGGGTTTAACGCGCGGTATCATATCTACTACTACAGGTATGGGGGACACGGCTGCACATATGTGGGGGGGGGGGGGACGGACACACGGCTGCACATATGTGGGGGGGACGGACACACGGCTGCACATATGTGGGGGGGGCGGACACACGGCTGCACATATGTGGGGGGGGCGGACACACGGCTGCACATATGTGGGGGGGGGCGGACACACGGCTGCACATATGTGGGGGGGGCGGACACACGGCTGCACATATGTGGGGGGGGCGGACACACGGCTGCACATATGTGGGGGGGGCGGACACACGGCTGCACATATGTGGGGGGGACGGACACACGGCTGCACATATGTGGGGGGGACGGACACACGGCTGCACATATGTGGGGGGGACGGACACACGGCTGCACATATGTGGGGGGGACGGACACACGGCTGCACATATGTGGGGGGGGACGGACACACGGCTGCACATATGTGGGGGGGGCGGACACACGGCTGCACATATGTGGGGGGGGCGGACACACACACGGCTGCACATATGTGGGGGGGGCGGGGACACACACGGCTGCACATATGTGGGGGGGGGGCGGGGACACACGGCTGCACATATGTGGGGGGGGGGGGGGGCGGGGACACACGGCTGCACATATGTGGGGGGGGGCGGGGACACACGGCTGCACATATGTGGGGGGGGGGGCGGCACACACGGCTGCACATATGTGGGGGGGGGGGGACACACACACACACACGGCTGCACATATGTGGGGGGGGGGGACACACACACGGCTGCACATATGTGGGGGGGGGGGACACACACACGGCTGCACATATGTGGGGGGGGGACACACACACACGGCTGCACATATGTGGGGGGGGGGGACACACACACGGCTGCACATATGTGGGGGGGGGGGGACACACACACGGCTGCACATATGTGGGGGGGACACACACACACGGCTGCACATATGTGGGGGGGGGGGGACACACACACGGCTGCACATATGTGGGGGGGGGGACACACACGGCTGCACATATGTGGGGGGGACACACACACACACGGCTGCACATATGTGGGGGGGGGGGGGGACACACACACACGGCTGCACATATGTGGGGGGGGGGGGGACACACACACACACGGCTGCACATATGTGGGGGGGGGGGACACACACACGGCTGCACATATGTGGGGGGGGGGGGACACACACACGGCTGCACATATGTGGGGGGGGGGGGACACACACACGGCTGCACATATGTGGGGGGGGGGGGGACACACACACACACACACACACACGGCTGCACATATGTGGGGGGGGGGGGGACACACACACGGCTGCACATATGTGGGGGGGGGGGACACACACACGGCTGCACATATGTGGGGGGGGGGGACACACACACGGCTGCACATATGTGGGGGGGGGGGGGACACACACACGGCTGCACATATGTGGGGGGGGGGACACACACACGGCTGCACATATGTGGGGGGGGGGGGACACACACACACGGCTGCACATATGTGGGGGGGGGGGACACACACACGGCTGCACATATGTGGGGGGGGGACACACACACACACACACGGCTGCACATATGTGGGGGGGGGGGGGACACACACACGGCTGCACATATGTGGGGGGGGGGGACACACACACGGCTGCACATATGTGGGGGGGGGGGGACACACACACGGCTGCACATATGTGGGGGGGGGGACACACACACACACGGCTGCACATATGTGGGGGGGGGGGGACACACACGGCTGCACATATGTGGGGGGGGGGGGACACACACGGCTGCACATATGTGGGGGGGGGGGGGGCACATATGGGGGGGGGGGACACACACACGGCTGCACATATGTGGGGGGGGGGGGGCACATATGTGGGGGGGGACACACACACACACGGCTGCACATATGTGGGGGGGGGGGGACACACACGGCTGCACATATGTGGGGGGGGGGACACACACACGGCTGCACATATGTGGGGGGGGGGGGGGCACACACACACGGCTGCACATATGTGGGGGGGGGGGACACACACGGGACACACACATATGTGGGGGGGGGAGACATATGTGGGGGGGGGGACACACGGCTGCACATATGTGGGGGGGGGGGGGACACACACGGCTGCACATATGTGGGGGGGGGGACACACACGGCTGCACATATGTGGGGGGGGGGGACACACACACGGCTGCACATATGTGGGGGGGGGGGGGGGGGGACACACACGGCTGCACATATGTGGGGGGGGGGGGACACACACGGCTGCACATATGTGGGGGGGGGGGGGACACACACGGCTGCACATATGTGGGGGGGGGGACACACACGGCTGCACATATGTGGGGGGGGGACACACACGGCTGCACATATGTGGGGGGGGGACACACACGGCTGCACATATGTGGGGGGGGGGGGACACACACGGCTGCACATATGTGGGGGGGGGGGACACACACGGCTGCACATATGTGGGGGGGGGACACACACGGCTGCACATATGTGGGGGGGGGGACACACACGGCTGCACATATGTGGGGGGGGGGGACACACACGGCTGCACATATGTGGGGGGGGGGCAGCACGGCTGGCAGGGGGGCGGCGGGGGGGGGGGGGACACACGGCTGCACATATGTGGGGGGGGGGGACACACGGCTGCACATATGTGGGGGGGGGGGACACACACGGCTGCACATATGTGGGGGGGACACACACGGCTGCACATATGTGGGGGGGACACACACGGCTGCACATATGTGGGGGGGACACACACGGCTGCACATATGTGACACACACGGGCACATATGTGGGGGGGACACACACGGCTGCACATATGTGGGGGGGACACACACGGCTGCACATATGTGGGGGGGACACACACGGCTGCACATATGGGGGGGGGGGACACACACGGCTGCACATATGTGGGGGGGGGGGACACACACGGCTGCACATATGTGGGGGGGGGGGACACACACGGCTGCACATATGTGGGGGGGGGGGACACACACGGCTGCACATATGTGGGGGGGGGGACACACACGGCTGCACATATGTGGGGGGGGGGGACACACGGCTGCACATATGTGGGGGGGGGGGGGACACACGGCTGCACATATGTGGGGGGGGGGGACACACACAGCTGCACATATGTGGGGGGGGGGACACACACACAGCTGCACATATGTGGGGGGGGGGACACACACACACGGCTGCACATATGGGGGGGGGACACACACACGGCTGCACATATGTGGGGGGGGGGACACACACACGGCTGCACATATGTGGGGGGGGGGGACACACACACACGGCTGCACATGTGGGGGGGGGGGACACACACACGGCTGCACATATGTGGGGGGGGGGGACACACACACGGCTGCACATATGTGGGGGGGGGGACACACACACGGCTGCACATATGTGGGGGGGGGGGGGACACACACGGCTGCACATATGTGGGGGGGGGGGGGGGACACACACGGCTGCACATATGTGGGGGGGGGGGGGGGGACACACGGCTGCACATATGTGGGGGGGGGGGACACACACGGCTGCACATATGTGGGGGGGGACACACGGCTGCACATATGTGGGGGGGGACACACGGCTGCACATATGTGGGGGGGGACACACGGCTGCACATATGTGGGGGGGGACACACGGCTGCACATATGTGGGGGGGGACACACGGCTGCACATATGTGGGGGGGGACACACGGCTGCACATATGTGGGGGGGGACACACACGGCTGCACATATGTGGGGGGGGACACACACGGCTGCACATATGTGGGGGGGGACACACACGGCTGCACATATGTGGGGGGGGACACACACGGCTGCACATATGTGGGGGGGGACACACACGGCTGCACATATGTGGGGGGGGACACACACGGCTGCACATATGTGGGGGGGGACACACACAAACACACACATTTAAAAAAAGTATTGGCGAGTACTTAAAAAAAATTAAAAAAAAGTATCGGTACTTGTACTCTGTCCTAAAAAAGTGGTATCGGGACAACCCTACCACTAAGGCTGGCCATACATGTTTAATTTTCTTGTACAATTTTCTTTTAGATTTACCAAAAACCATATAATATGAGGTCAAACTAAACAACACTTTCAAATTGTATGCAATCAGGCAGGCCCTTGCACTACATAGTTGAAGGTAAATCTAAAGAAAATTGTACAGAAAATTGCATCATATATGGCCAGCCTTACACAGGCATTCATTGACATCTCGGCGAAGTCGTACAAGTGTGAAGGGGACTTAGAGAAAAGCATCCGCCCCTTGACGTAATTAAATGTATAAGCCGCCCCAAACATCATCGGGAGCGAGCGGCGTGTTGCTTGCGCCGTCTACACCTGAAGAACAACCGATCAGCCTCAGAGATTTCCGTCTGCTCCGTTTGCCCATGCCAGGCACTATCCGACGGGGGACTCATACCGACAGGACACCCCCCCCTCCCCCCCCCACCAAAATAAATAAATCTTGCGTTGTCCATATACA